>CAUYON010118802.1:0-12337 GCA_963573935.1 Arctocebus calabarensis
GTAGTCCCAGCTACTCGGGAGGCTGAGGCAAGAGAATCGCTTAAGCCCAAGAGCTGGAGGTTGCTGTGAGCAGTGTGACGCCATGGCACTCTACCCAGGGCGATAAAGTGAGACTCTGTCTCTACAAAAAAAAAAAAAAAATTCATGCATAATTTTCATCATATCCACAACCATGGATAAGCATTCTTAGCCAATTGCAGGCCATGGTTGCACGCCCTGAAGCCTAAGGAATTTCAAAAGTTGGTAATGAAAGTGCTGGGTGAGGGTGGTGTCTGTGGCTCAGTGAGTAGGGCACTGACCTCATATACCGAGGGTGGCAGGTTCAAACCCGACCTGGGCCAAACTGCATCAAAAAAATAGCCAGGCGTTGTGGCAGGCGCCTATAGTTCTAGCTACTCAGGAGGCTGAGGCAAGAGAATCGCCTAAGCCCAAGAGCTGGAGGTTGTTGTGAGCTGTGACAGCACAGCACTCTACCGAGGGCAACACAGTGAGGCTGTCTCTTAAAAAAAAAAAAAAAAAGAAAGAAAGAAAGAAAAAAGGGCTGGGCGAGGTGCCTCACACCTGTAATCCCAGCACTCTGGGAGGTAGAGGCTGGTGGATTGCCTAAGCTCACAGGTTTAAGACCAGCCTGAGCCGGAGCAAGACCTCGTCTCTCAAAATAGCCAGGCATTGTGGCGGGTGCCTGTAGTCCCAGCTACTCGGGAGGCTGAGGCAAGAGAATCACTTGAGCCCAAGAGTTTGAGGTTGCTGTGAGCTGTGAGGTCCCAGCACTGTACTGAGGGTGACAAAGTGAGACTCTGTCACAAAAAGAAAAAAAGTTGGTAACAAATATAAAAAGTTTAGGACTCTTAGGATGAACGAGTATTATTGTTTCTTTCTTCCAGCCATAAAAGTCTATAATTAATTATTTCAAATCTTTTTTTGTAATAAGGATGTAGAGGGAATAAAAGTTTAAACCATTGAGATTATTCTGTTCCTATTCTTTGGGATAATCTGATTTGTTCAGAGAGTGTATTTGAAGGAATTGTATTTGAAAAGATCTGTTTCTGAGTTTTGAACATACATAAATACTTGAAAGAATTATATGGTGAACACTCATATAGCCACAAAATTGGTTCTACAGTAGTTAACATTTTTCTGTGTTTGTTTATTTGCATATATATTCATCAATCTATCTTTTTAAAATGTACTTCAGAGTAGGTTGCAGGCATCAGTACACTTCAACCCTAAACACTTCAGCATACGTATCATTAACCAGACTTTGATATTTGTTTATAGTTTTTTAATTTACATACACTGAAATGTACAATTTTTTATACTGCATCAACCCATATAACCCAAACTGCTATCAAGATACGAAGCGTGTCTATCACCCTAGGAAGTTCCCTCATGTTTCTTCCTAATCACTTCCTTCCTCATTCTCCAGAGACAACAACTCTTCTGATTTTTTGTTTTATCATAGATTAGTTTTGCCTGTTCTGGAACTTCATATATAAATGAAATTATATAGTAAGTGCTCTGTTGCAGGGCTTCTTTCACTAAGTGTGTTTTTGAGACTCATTGATCATATTCTATGATTAATGAATTTTTTCTGTTCATTCCTTTAATTGCTAAGTAGCATTCCAGCAATATTGGTGTTGGTGTACATCTGGAATGTTTCCAGAGTTTTTCTTCTTTGTTCGGCTAAGGTGATGAATTACATTTATTGACTTAAGACTTTAATACAACCTCTTGTTCCTGGGATAAACCCTTCTTGGTCAGGAAATGTTATTGTTTTTAAAATATTGCTAGAAATTGTTTCTTGTGGACAGCATATAATTGGGTCTTTTCTTTAGTCCAGTCTGAGAATCTCTTATTTTTTTTATAGGAAATGTTTATTTCATTTACATTTAATAAGTTGTCATAGTAGTTAGATTTCATTTTGCCATTTGTTTTCTGCTTGTTCTTTTTTTTGTTATTCCACTGTTTCTCCTTTCCTGCCTTTGGGTTAATAATATTTTTTTTAATTCCATTTTAATTTTTCTGTTACCTTCTTAGCTCTTTGTGCTTTTATTTTTTGTGTATATGGTTAACATAGGGATTACAACATACATCTGAACTTTTGCATTTTCTTAAAGTTACTTTTGTGCCTCTTCATGTAAAATATAAGAATCTTGCCTGTAGTCCCAGCTACTTGGGAGGCAGAGGCAGGAGACTCGCTTGAGCCCAGGAATTGGAGGTTGCTGTGAGCTGTGATGCCACAGCACTCTATCCAAGGTGACAGCTTGAGGCTCCTTCTCAAAAAAAAAAAAAGAAAAGAAAAACTAGCCGGAGTATACTAGGGGTGGAGTTGTGCATTATTTGTATACATGTTCTTTAGCAGATTCTTCCAGTTTTCCAAAGCTGTTGTTCCATTTTATTCTCCCACTAGAAGTTTATGAGAGTTCTAGTTGCTTAAGATCCTAGCAAAGGATGATCAGCCTTTTTACTTTTAGCCCTGTGGTGGTTATGTAGTAGCATCATTGTGATTTGAGTTGCATTTCCCTGATAACTAGTGATGCTGCATACCTTTTCATGTGTTTACCGGCCATTTGGTTATGCTTTCTTGCTCTTTGAATTTTAATTCCCTTTTTTTTTTTTTTGCAGTTTTTGGCCGAGGCTGGGTTTGAACCTGCCACCTCCGGCATATGGTGCCAGCGCCCTACTCCTTTGAGCCATAGGCACTACCCCCCATTTCTCTTCTCAAGAGTAAGATTAAACATATTTCTAAGTGTTACTTGAATTCCCTTTTCAGTCAACTGTGTATCATGGTTTGAGCCTTCTTTTTTTTTTTTTTTTTTAGAGACAGAGTCTTACTTTGTCGCTCTTGGTAGAGTGCTGTGCTGTCACAGCTCGTAACAACCTCCAGCTCTTGGGCTTAGGTAATTCTCTTACCTCAGCCTCCTGAGTAGCTGGAACTACAGGCACCCGCCACAACATCTATTTTACTGTTGCAGTTTGGCTGGGGCTGGGGGGGGGTTGAACCTACCACCCTCAGTATATGGAGCTAGTGCCCTACTCACTGAACCACAGGCACCACCCAGTTTGAACTTATCTTAATTGGATTTAATCATCTTATATTATGGATTTGTAAGAGCTCCATATGTACATATTAAGTTGGTATTCTGTGATGTGATTTGCAGATAGATTTTTTTTTTTTGTAGAGACAGAGTCTCACTTTATCACCCTCGGTAGAGTGCTGTGGCATCACTCATCTCACAGCAACCTCCAACTCCTGGGCTTAGGCGATTCTCTTGCCTCAGCCTCCCCAGTAGCTGGTACTACAGGCGCCTGCCACAATGCCCGGCTATTTTTCTGTTTTGCAGTTCTGCCGAGGCTGGGTTTGAACCCACCACCTTCAGTATATGGGGCCGGCGCCATACTCGATGAGCCACAGGCGCTGCCCTGCAGATAGTTTTCTCAACGTGTTTTAACTGGTGTGTTTCTTCATAGACATTTTAAATTTTCAGGTGGTTGATGTTGTCAGTTTTTTCTACCTGGAGATGATTGGTTTAAAACAGAGCCCACTACTATCCACTGAATCCTCCACTGGGTCCCAATTCCTATAGATGAAAACCCAGCCTCAAAGCATGGTCTATGAAATCTTTTGGACACACCCTCTACCAGCTCACTGACTCTATCCTCTGCCTGTCCCTAGTAACGGTCACCTACTGTGCTTAAGTCCCAAGAGGTCTGCTTATACCTTGTAAACACTAAGCTTGTTCCCACCTGAGGGCTTTTGCACTGGCTACTCCCTCTGCCTAGATTGCTTTTCCCCAGATCTTCATGTGACCCTTATCAATCAAGTCATGGCTCAAATATCCCCTCATCAGAGATGCCCCCATTTTATGGAAAAACCAACTCAAGCTGTATTTTTCCTCTGTTCTCACACCAAGACAACCAGAGGTAACACAGAAGACTTCTGTAACCAAACATATGGGTTTCCCCCCCACATTAAATATGTAATCGATTTTGCTGTAGATACCAGCTATGTGTCCTCCAATTCAATTCTGACACTATCTACATGGAGATGGCATCAGATCCCACAGGCTAAGAGCTCAGTCCCCAAGACTGTTTCTCTTCAAACATTAGTCACAAGTTCACCAGGCCTTTGGAACTTCTGACCAACTGGCTTCAAATTTGGGTTTCTATGACCCTTCTCTAAATTCAATTCACTAGAGGAGCTCAAAAAACTCAGGGAAATATAATTCTTACTTATATGTATTAGATGAAGAGATGCATAGGGTGAGGTGTGGGGGAAGGCGTCTGGAGCTTCCATGCCCATGCCAGGCATTCTACCCTCCAAGAACACCTTCCTGAGTTCAGCTACACAAAAGTTCTCCAAAACATGCCCTCTTAGGCCTTGCATGGAGTCTTTGAAAACCTTGTAGAAATGGGGTTGCACAAAAAGGGCATATTCTCTCTTTTTTTTATTAAATCATTGCTGTGTACATTAATGCAATCAGGGGGTACAATGTGCTGTTTTTATATATAATTTGAAATATTTTTCATCAAACTGGTTAACATAGCCTTCATGGCATTTTCTTAGTTATTATATTAAGACCTTTATATTCTGCATTTAGTAAGTTTCACCTGTACCCTTCTTTTTTTTTTTTTTTTTTGAGACAGAACCTCAAGCTGTCACCCTGGGTAGAGTGCTGTGGCATCATAGCTCACAGCAACCTCCAATTCCTGGGCTCAAGCGAGTCTCGTGCCTCCGCCTCCCAAGTACCTGGGACTACAGGCGCCCACCACAACGCCCAGCCATTTTTTGG
Organism: Arctocebus calabarensis; assembly: GCA_963573935.1. Lineage (NCBI taxonomy): Eukaryota > Metazoa > Chordata > Mammalia > Primates > Lorisidae > Arctocebus > Arctocebus calabarensis. Next base: position 4,794 of record CAUYON010118802.1, read on the forward strand.
TTGCAGCCGTCATTGTTGTTTGGCGGGCCCTGGGGCTGGATTCGAACCCGCCAGCTCAGGTGTACATGGCTGGCGCCTTAGCCCGTTGAGCCACAGGCGCCAAGCCCACCTGTACCCTTCTAAGATGCACTGTAGGTATGTTCCCATACCCTCCCGCCACCCATCCTCCCTGTCCCCTCCCCTCCCTTGCCCCGTTCCCCATATTCTTGTGCTATAATTGGGTTATAGCTTTCAAGCTATAAATTAATTTTACAGTAGGGCTGAGTACATTGAACACTTTTTCTTTCATTCTTTCTTTTTTTTTGAGACAGAGTCTTTGTCACCTCGGGTAGAGTGCGCTGCTGTCATAGCTCCCAGCAATCTCAAACTACTGAGCTCAAGCGGTCCTCTTGCCTCAGACTCCTGAGCAACTGGAACTACAGGCACTGGCCACAATGCTCAGCTAGTTTTTTCTAGTTTTAGTAGAGATGGAGTCTCACTCTTGCTTAGGCTGGTCTCAAATTCCTGAGCTCAAGCAATCCACCTGCCTCAGCCCCCCAGAGTGCTAGGATTACAGGCATGAGCCACAAGCTGGGCCCAAATTGTAAATGTTGTAACACTAATTGACTGAGGGGGGAAACTCTGCAACGTCTGTCTGGTCAGATTCTTCTTAGCCTCTCTATGCAGCATTCCTTCCTCAAGGGTATGGGGCAGGACCCCTTCTGAAATGGAGGTCTTATGACCTACACTCAGACAAAGGCAGGTCAGAGAATTTCTATATGGCCAGCTCCAAGACAGAAATATGAGGGGAAATTCCTGCCTTAGAGAGAGAAAGGAACAGGTGAAGGAAGGGCAGGAGAAGGTCAGAGATTCTGTTTTCTGAGGCCTGCTCCTGAGGCTTAAAGTGCCTCAATATTATTTATTTTTATTTTATTTTATTTATTTTTTTTTATTTTGAGACAGAGCCTCAAGCTGTCACCCCAGATAGAGTGCAATGGCTTCACAGTTCACAGTAACCTCCAATTCCTGGGCTCCAGTGAGTCTCTTGCCTCTGCCTCCCAAGTAGCTGGGACTACAGCTACTCAGGAGGATCCCGCTTGAGCCCAAGAGTTTGATGCTGCTGTGAGCTATGACGCCGCAGCTTTCTACCTAGGAGACTGAGACTCTATCAAAAAAAAAAAAAAAAAAAAAAGAGGGGCGGCGCCTGTGGCTCAGTGAGTAGGGTGCCGGACCCATAGGCCAGATGTGGCAGGTTCAAACCCAGCCCTGGCCAAAAACTGCAAAAAAAAAAAAAAAAAGAGAGAGAGAGAGAAAGAGAAAGAAAGAAAGAAAACTGACTTTGTCCGCTGCCTCCTGGTCCCAGGATTCCCCGCGGATGCTTTAAGCCCCTAGGCTTGGCCCGGTGGACCTGCCGAGGATGTGCTTCGGGCCCGCCAGGCTTCTGCTCTAGCAATGGATCCAGGGCCGCTGCAATTGGTGAACAACATCGCGTACTCTGCCTTCTACCGGTGGAAGGAGATGAGCCGGGCAGCGTCCGTGACCATGCGGGCTGCTGGATGTCAGGCCAACCCATCCAAGCGCAGACCGAAACAACCACCTGTGCGATGAATCTGCTTCCACTAGGAGGCGGCCGAGCGCCAAGTCTGCAGTCCTGCCCCTGCTCCTGCGCCTGCGCCTCAGGAGCCCTCGCGGCAGCTGGCCACTTTACGCGTGCGCAGCGCGGCTTAGCCCCGACTAGAGCTAGAAAATGGCGGCGTCCGTGGTCAGCCGAGTTGCTAGCGCCGGGGTTCAAGTGCTCCTACGCTCTGGCGGTTCGGTAAGGTGGCAGCGAGAGAGCGGGGCTTCCGGGCGCAGGGCTTCGGGACACAGACGGGGTGCGGGCTGTTAGCGGTGGCAGATCGAAGGTGGGGAGAGAAGGACGCGGGGTCAGAGCCACGGGAAGGTCACGGCTGAGGGCGGGAATGAGTGTCTAGTAACCGGCTTGGGCACTGGGGTCGCACTGTGGGCCTGGGAGCTGCGGAGCCAGTCTTTTACTCAGTCCTCACTCGTGGGCGTCCGTTTACACAGCCGGCCCTGCTGAGGGCACCTGCCTTGCGGAATACCGTAACCTTCGCCCAGGCCCTCCAGTACGTACCGGAGACTCAGGTTAGCGTTCTGGACAACGGGCTGCGTGTGGCCTCGGAACAGTCATCCCATCTTACCTGCACGGTGAGTGGAGGGCGCTGTCGGAGAGGGGACCTGCAGGTTGGGTCTGCCATCATTTTCCACGTTGGAGAGTGACCTTGGATGTGAGTCCTGATCTGTGGTTTGGGTTCAGACTCAGGCTCACTCACCCCTTGATTGGGCCCCATTCCTAACCCTATCCATGCCTTGACTTCTTGGGATAATATTGTAGCCAACATTCATTAAGCATATGATGCCTGCCAAGGAGGGCATCAATTTTTTTTTTTTTTTTTTTTTTTTGCGGTTTTTGGCCGTGGCTGGGTTTGTACCCGCCACCTCCGGCACCCAACTCCTTTGAGCCTCAGGTGCCGCCCAGGACATCAAACTCTATTCTAGCTTTTTTGGTTTTTTTGGAGACAGAGCCTCAAGCTGTCACCCTAGATAGAGTGCCTTGGCATCACAGCTCACAGCAACCTCCAATTCCTGGGCTCAAGCGAGTCTCTTGCCTCAGCCTCCCAAGTAGCTGGTACTACTGCGGTGCCTGGCACAACGCCAGGCCATTTTTTTGTTGCAGCCGTCATTGTTGGCAGGCGGGGCTGGATTCTAACCCACCAGCTCAGGTGTATGTGGCTGGTACCTTGGCTGGTTGAACCACAGGCGCCGAGCCTATACTAGCTTTTTGTTAAAGATTCCATATGAGAAGAGTGATCACATCCTCATCTTATGATGAAGAAAATGGGATTCAGAGACATTAGGTGACTTGCAAGGGTCCAGATCTATTAGCCGCCAAACTCAAGAACATAATCTCCAGGCTGGTGCAGGAATGTACTTTGTTTTGAGACAGAGTCTCACTCTGTCACCCTGGGTAGAGTGACCAACAACCTCAAACTTTTGGGCTCAAGTGCTCCTCCTACCTCAGCCTCCCAAGTAGCTGGGACTACAGGCTCCACCGCCATGCATGGCTAGTTTTTATTTTATTTTTGAGATGGAGTCTCAAGCTGTCACCCAGGATAGAGTGCAGTGGCATCACAGTTCACAACAACCTTAAACTCTTGGACTTAAGCGATTCTGTTGCCTCAGCCCCCCAAGTAGCGCCCACCACAATGCCTAGCTATTTTTTATTGTTGATGTTGTAGTTGTCATTGTTGTTTAGCAGACCCTGGCCAGGTTTAAACCCACAAGCCCCGGTGTATGTGGCCGGCACCATAATCTCTGAGTTATGGGTGCTGAGCTACTCAAAGACTGGTATTGAACTCCTTAATTCAAGCAATCCACCTGCCTCAGCCTCCCAAAGTGCTAGAATTGCAGTCATGCACTGCACCCAGCAGAATCCTGCCAGTTTTAATCAAAAGTTACACTATAGATTTTGAAATGCGTCTTGTTTGTCAGGATCTTAGACGTGAAATAATGTCCATCTAAGATTGTGTGACATACAATATATACGTTGGTGTCTCTTACAAAGTAGATCTGGAAAGCTTAGATCAGCTGTGAACAAATAGTAAATTAAAAGACTAGACCATTGTGACCATGTGCAGTGAGTAGCTATTTCACAGCCACCTGGAGTCTTTTAAGTAAATTAAGAGTCTTATTGGGTGCCAAGGAGACAGTGGCAGTGTTTGGTATCTAGATCTGATTAAAAACTTAAAAGGTGGGCAGCGCCTGTGGCTCAAGGAGTAGGGCACTAGACCCATATACCGGAGGTGGCGGGTTCAAACCTGGCCCCAGCCAAAAACTGCAAAAAAAAGAAAAAGAAAATCAAAAGATGGTTCAGCTTAGTGGCTAGGGCACCGGCCACATACACCAGGGCTGGCGGGTTTGAACTCAGCCCACGAATGCTAAACAACAATGACAACTACAAGAAAAAAATAGCTGGGCATTGTGGTGGGCACCTGTAGTTCCAGCTACTTGAGAGGCTAGAGAATCGCTTAAACCCAAGAGTTTGAGGTTGCTATGAGCTGTGATGCCATGGCACCCTACCAAGGGTGATATAGTAAGACTCTGTCTCAAAAAAAAACAACTTAAAAGGTGAAGCACAGTGGCTTAACCTGTAACCCCAGCACTTTGGGAAGCTGAGGTAGGAGAATAGCTTGACACCAGGTGTTCAAAACCAGCCAGGGCTGAGTATGTGGGGCCAGCACCCTACTCCTTTGAGCTACATGGCTGCCCTATAAAAAATTTTTTTTAAGTTAACTGGGTATGGTATTGTATTCTTACAATCTTACTTAGGAGGCTGAGGCAGCAGAATCACTTGAGCTCAGGAGTTCATGGCTATAGTGACATTGTGGTATATCTTACAGCCTGGAAGACAGATTGAGACCCTATCTTTAAAGCAATTTTGTAAATAAGGTAAATAAATAAAAACAAAAACTTCAAGTGTTAATAGAAAGATACTTCCTTTTTTATGTTTGAGACAGTCTTGCTCTGGTATCCTGGCTAAATGCAATGCCATCATCATAGCTTACAGCAGGGGTCCTCAAACTACGGCCCACAGGCCTCATACACAGTGTGAATTGTATTTGTTCCCATTTTGTTTTTACTTCAAAATAAGATATGTGCAGTGTGCATAGGAATTTGTTCATAGTTTTTTTTTAAACTATAATCCAGCCCTCCAGTGGTCTGAGGGACAGTGAATTAGCCCACTGTTTAAAAAGTTTGAGGATGCCTGGCTTACAGCAACCTCAAACTCTTGGGCTCAAACAGTGTCCCTGCCTCAGCCTCCCAAATAGCTGGGACATGCTACCATGGCCAGCTAATTTTTCTGGGTTTTTTTTGTAGAGATAGAGGGAGTCTTGCTCTTATTCAGGCTGATCTTAAACTCCTGACCTCAAGTACTTTCTGCCTCAGACTCCCAGAGTGCTAGGATTACAAATACGAGGCACTGGGCCTGGCCAAGATACTTATTTAAATTATACATCAATATTCTCCTTCCTTAATGGTGAAAGGGTAAAACTCACCACTAGAATTAAGACAGGGCATAATTTTTTTGGTGGGTGGGGGAGACAGAATTTCACCTTGCTGTGCCGTCACAGCTCACAGCAACCTAAAATTCTTGGGCTTACGTGATCCTCTTGCCTCAGCTGCCCAAGTAGCTGGGACTACAGGTGCCTGCCACAACCCCCAGCTATTTTTAGAGACGTGGTCTCGCTCTGGCTCAGGCTGGTGTTGAACCTATGAGCTTAGGCAATCCACCTGCCTTGGCCTCCTAGAGTGTTAGAATTATAGATGTGAGCCATCACACCTGGCCCGATGGGATAATTTTTTTTTTTTTTTGAGACAGAGCCTCAAGCTGTCACCCTAGATAGAGTGTCGTGGCTTCACAGCTCACAGCAACCTCCAATTCCTGGGCTCAAGCAAGTCTCCTGCCTCTGCCTCCCAAGTAGCTGGGACTGTAGGTGCCCGCCACAACGCCCGGCCATTTTTTGGTTGCAGCCGTCATTGTTTGGCGGGCTGCATTCGAACCCGCCAGCTCAGGTGTACGTGGCTGGTGCCTTAGCCCGCTGAGCCACAGGCGCCACCGATGGGATAATTTTTAAGAAGGAAAAAGTAAGTTACTATTGTTAGCAAATGATATGAATTTTATTTGGTACATAGTGTCCCAGGTTATTTGTTTTTTTGAGACTATAGAGTCTCACTTTGTCACCCTCAGTAGAGTGCCATGGTGTCACAGCTCACAGCAACCTCCAACTCTTGAGCTTAAGCAAGTCTCTTGCTTCAGCCTCCCAAGTAGCTGGGACTATAGGTGCCCACCACAATGCCCAGCTATTTTTTTTTATGTTGCAGTTGTCCTTGTTGTTTTAACTGGCCTAGGCCAGTGTGAACCCCCCAGCCTCGGTGTATGTGGCCGGCCCCCTACCCACTGAGCTATGGGTGCCGCCATCCCTGGGTATTCTTGGTGACCAGTCAGGAAGTAGGACAAGAAGGAGAAGTGATGCATTGTGACATGGCAGTCATTTGGCTGGCCCCCTGAACCCCATGCACAATTATACCTGCAAGCAGCTGGTCCTGCTGGGGCAGCTTTCCCCCCACCCTGGGACCCACGAGCCCATGCCTAGGGCTTGTGCTGTGTCACTCAGGGTGAGGTATGAGTGGGGCAGAGGTGGTTTGTTAACTTTGTTGGTGGCTTCTTGTCTAGGTAGGCTTGTGGATTGATGTTGGCAGCCGTTATGAAACTGAGAAGAACAATGGAGCTGGCTACTTTGTGGAGCATCTGGCTTTCAAGGTGAGGCTCTTGAAGTCTGTGTTTCTCCTGGGCTTAGAGTTACTTATTGTCCCTCTTGAGGATGGAGATGAGAAAAATTAGCCTCCTAATTTTGAGCCTCAGTTGGGGGGTGATTTCTTGATTTTTATAAAAGAAGCCATGTGGGCTTAACCTGTCCTGAGTGAACCCTTTCCCCATGAACCCTGTGTGAGGCCCTCAGAGCCAATAAAACCCAGTGAAAAGCCATAGGACCTCCACTTTTCACCAGAGAGGCTAGTCCTGTGTTGTGTGCATGCATACATGGAGACTTACAGAACATACAGATATGCGTGTGTATCGAAACAAATCTGCAGGCTCAGTGCCTGTAAGCTCACTTGCCAGGGCGCCAACCACATACACCGGAGCTAGCAGGTTCAAACCCAGCCCAGGCCTCCCAAACAATAATGACAACTACAACCAAAAAATAGCCAGGTGTTGTGGTGGGCGCCTGTCGTCCCAGCTACTCCAGAGGCTGAGACAAGAGAATTGCTTAAGCCCAAGAGTTTGAGGTTGCTGTGAGCCAGGGGTCCTCAAACTTTTTAAACAAGGGGCCAGTTCACTGTCCCTTTGTCCGTTGGTGGGCCGGACTACAGTTTAAAAAAAAAAAAACTATGAACAAATTCGTATGCACACTGCACGTATCTTATTTTTAAGTAAAAAAAACAAAACGGGAACAAATACAATATTTAAAATGAAGAACAAATAAAGTTAAATCGACAAACTTACCAGTATTTCTTTTTTTTTTTTTTGAGACAGAGCCTCAAGCTGTCACCCTGGAGAGAGTGCTGTGGCATCACAGCTCACAGCAACCTCCAATTCCTGGGCTTAAGCAAATCTCCTGCCTCTGCCTCCCAAGCAGCTGGGACTACAGGCGCCCGCCACAATTCCCGGCCATTTTTTGGTTGCAGCCGTCATTGTTGTTTGGCAGGTCCTGGGGCTGGATTCGAACCCACCAGCTCAGGTGTACGTGGCTGGTGCCTTAGCCCGTTGAGCCACAGGCGCCGAGCCAACTTAACAGTATTTCTTTCTTTTTTTTTTTTTTTTTGAGACAGAGCCTCAAGCTGTCACCCTGGATAGAGTGCTGTGACATCACAGCTCACAGCAACCTCCAATTCCTGGGCTCAAGCGAGTCTCCTGCCTCTGCCTCCCAAGTAGCTGGGACTAC
>CAUYON010118803.1:0-27534 GCA_963573935.1 Arctocebus calabarensis
TGGCTATTGTTGGTATATATAAAGGCTACAGATTTATGGGTGTTGATTTTGTAGCCTGAGACATTGCTGTATTCCTTGATCACTTCTAAAAGTTTTATAGTAGAATCCCTGGTGTTTTCCAGATATACAATCATATCATCTACAAAGAGTGAAAGTTTGATCTCTTCTGACCCTATGTGGATAGACCCATGGATTTTCACAAAGAACCATATCTATATATTCTGTCAAAATTTTCTTTTCATAAATTTTGAAAAAATACATTGTAACACATTAAAAGTCAAATTAATTTATAAGCAAATTATGAAATGTGTGGGTGTATGCGTGTATAAAAGCAAAATTGATCCTTGAAATGGTTTATGTTTTTGAATGGAATCTTTAGCCATGAATAATACAAAAGAAAGATTCTATTTTCTCATATTTAATTATTGACTATTTTTAAAACATTGAAGATAATTTCTTAGTTGAAGAGTTTAACATTTTTAAAGCATACCATGTAATCATACTACAAGTGACTCTCCCCATGAAACCTGGGAGAGGTTCCCATATACATCCTACTTTTCATATGAAGAAACTGAAACTTAGAGAAATTATAGCATTTGTCAAAGATTGTGCATATGGTACATGGTGGAGGGATTTAGACAGAAATTTGCATGATTCAAAATTTACTTCTTGGCTCGGCGCCTGTGGCTCAATGGGCTAAGGCGCCAGCCACGTACACCTGAGCTGGTGGGTTCTAATCCAGCCCAGGCCCACCAAACAACAATGATGGCTGTAATCAAAAAATGACTGGGAGTTGTGGAGGGCATCTGTAATCCCAGCTGCTTGGAAGGCAGAGGCAAGAGACACGCTTGAGCCCAGGAATTGGAGGTTGCTGTGAGTTGTGATGCCATAGCACTCTATCCAGGGTGACAGCTTGAAACTCTGTCTCAAAAAAAATAAAATTTACTTCTCCTTACATGTTATATGTACTTGAAAACATATTCTAATGCAGAAAGTAGTTAGGATGGAAAAAAAAGATAAATTTTCTTACTTAATTCATTGTGCTAAATAGTGTGCTTAATACATATGAGTTCAGTAATGAGCTCAGAAGTTAGTGACAGCAGCAAAGAAAATATTTCTATCCCAACGTTCTCATAGATCATTTGCTCCTTTCCTAATGAGAAGTCTTCAGAATATCAGTGCCACGGATCATAGGAGAACATGTGAGAGCTTTTATTTATATTATTACACAATCATTTTCACTACTGAAAAATCTTCAGATTATTCTCGACTATATCTAGCTTTACTTTTCTATAGCTCAAAGACACTATAACTATGGAGCTTTAAAATAGTTACATAGAATTAACTACAAAGGTATTCTTAATTTTTGGTCTCTTTCCTTACTGGCAGGAAGTTATATTAATATGTTGCTACTTTACAATAATCTACTAGACATATGTCCACTCTGGTCCTCCCAAGGACTTTCCTTCTATATGAATAAGTGAATAGCTATAAAAGAAGAAAAGAGACCTTGAGGAATGACTCAGAAATAATCAAGCAGTGTTCAGCAAATTTCTGAAAAACGGAAGGCAGATGAGCATGGATGAATGGATGAAAGAAGGCTGCTGACTCGATTACACAAGAGAGCTACAGAAACGTTTGAAGTCAGTGTTATCTTAGCCGAATTTTTGGAAAAACCCGGGCCCAGAATTAACACCTATTGGAGAGGGCTGATCTTATATCCAAGGATGAAACATACATAAATTTATCCACATAAATGGACTCCATGACTAACCAACATTTACCTCCAGGTCGAAAACAGATAGGAGGTCTCTAAAAAAATAGCCAAAAGTGTCTGTTAAAAGGATGCATCAGTTAGCAATTTGTAAAAAATGAAATATTTGAAGATAAACTCAAAGATTTTCACAGAGAGAAAAAGAGACAGGAATTATAGGAAGGGAGATTGAGATAGTTGTGCAGAAGTGCCATTAACAACTAAATAAAAGTGAAGCCAAGTACAAAAGATTCCAAGAAGAGGTTTCATAGAAAAGAGTGTCTCAATAAATTAGTTGGTATTATTGAAAACTGAAAAATAATAGGGCCACAAAAAGGAAAATTTTAATTTTATTTTATTTGTGGTAAGAATACTTAACATGAGAGTTAACAAATTTTCGAATACAATATATTATTGTTGATAATAAATACAATGTATTATAGAACATCTATAAAATATATTCACTTATATAATTAAAATTTTATGTTTGTTGTGTAGTAACTCCTTATAGTATATTTTTAAAGAATGTAAACTTTAGGATGAAAATCTTTGTGCAAAAATCATGATCTATATATAAGATAACTGAAAATATCAACATTTAAATCTATAATTGTAGCACAAGAAAAGAAAATCCAGTTGTTGTTCTTATTGTTGAAATTAGGAACATTTCCACTGATTAATCCAGAGGTCACAATATTGGGCCAAGAGAGAAAAAAATTATATTTTCAGCATACTAATTAGTGGTGAAAAATCTTTACATAGCCATAATAATGTAGTTCTTTATGTTGTTTTTCAACTTGTAGAGTCAACTCATGACTTTTGCCTACAGAACAGAATATGAATGTTAAGAATAATAACAAGTTAAAGATTCAAGAATAACAGATAAAAAGTAGAATATGTAAGGTAGAAGAGGGGGTAGAGAAAGAAGCAAAAGAGCTAATATTTCTATCTGACAAAATAAGGATTAAAGTGATATCAAAAGTGATACATCTAAAACTACATGCCCAGGCAATGTAAGTTCATGTTCTGAAATAATCCTTTCTATTCTGCTCACCAAACTGCTCTGAACGAGTCTAATCGTTCTTGACTTCAGGGTGGTAAGAACGACCTAGTCATCAAATAGCTACAATCACTCCTCTACCAAACTGTGGTAGGCAGAATAATGCATCTCCCTTTTCCCAAGTATGTCTATGTCTTAATCCCAAGAATCTGTGAATGTGTTACCTTGCCTGACAAAATAGAATTTGCAGAAATGATTAAGTCAAAGACAGTGAAATAGGGGAGGTGGTTCAGATATAGTCACCAGAAGGATTCCCTTAGAAGAGGGGAGCAGGAGGAACAGAATTAGAAGGGGAGGTTTGAAGATTCCCTTAGAAGAGGGGAGCAGGAGGGTCAGAGTTAGAAGAGGAGGTTTGAAGATGCTGCACTCCTGGATTTAAAGGTAATGGAATGCACCACAAGCCAAGGACTGTAGGCTGCTCCTAGGAGCTGTAAGAACCAAGAAAACAGGTTCTCCATCACAGCCTCTAGAAGAAACACAACCCTAGGGATCCCTTGATTTTAGCACCATAAGACCTATTTTTTACTTCTGACCTCAAGACTGTGACATAATAAATTAATGTTGTTGTTTTAAGATCCTAAGTTTATGATAATGTATTATAATAGCATTAGGAGACTAATACACAAGCCAATTGACACAGCTCATGAAGTGAATGAATTTCTTCCATTTCTCTGTGCAAAGTTATTTACAGGCTTTGTGGTCAAAATATAGTAAAGCCAGATAATGTGTATATGCAACTACATGATGTTTATTTGTTCAGTGCTTCTGAGTTGTGTTTCAATCTTCAGTACACACTGGACATGTATGGGGTGTTTTAAAAATACTGGATGTCCAAGCCCTTTCATGAAACCAATCAGAACTTTTGAGAGTAAGGCGCAGGCATCAACATTTTTTAAAAGGTTGGTAGTTGATATTTTTGTCAAGACACAGTTGAAGACCAGTGATTTACATTACTCGAGAAAGTCACTAAGAGACACAAGAGATTGAACAATACACAGAACCTCTAAAGCATACACGATCAGGATAAAATTTTATTTTATTTTTATTTATTTATTTTATTTTATTTTATTTTATTTTATTTTATTTTTTTTGAGACAGAACCTCAAGATGTCACCCTGGAGAGAGTGCTGTGGCATTCACAGCTCACAGGAACCTCCAATTCCTGGGCTCAAGCAAATCTCTTGCCTCCGCCTCCCTAGTAGCTGGGACTACAGGCACCCGTCACAATGCCCGGCTGTTTTTTGGTTGCAGCCGTCATTGTTGTTTTGTTTGGCGGGCCCGGGCTGGATTCGAACCCGCCAGCTCAGGTGTATGTGGCTGGCGCCTTAGCCCGCTGAGCCACAGGCGCCGAGCCCATAAAATTTTATTAATAAGGGACATTCTTCCCTTGTTCACCTCCCATTCTACTGTTATACAGTATGTTTCTCTACCTATAATTGCGCTATACTTTTATTTTTATGCAATTTCCTTCCTATAATACAGTGATTAAAAAGTGGAAATCATTATAAATCCTCATCTAGACATATTGTGGCATCCAGGAATACTGAATGGAGAATTCTAAAACTTTATCTCAACTTGATCAACTCCTCCTGAGGTCTTAGCTCCTCACTTCTTACATCAGAAGAATAAAAAATATTCTCCTACTTCTACTTCCTTCTCTTTCATGTCTATCTGTTAGATCATATTTGTGTTTTCTAAATTTATTTATTTTTTTTTTGAGACAGAGCCTCAAGCTGTCCCCCTGGATAGAGTGCCATGGCATTACAGCTCACAGCAACCTCCAATTCCTGGGCTCAAGTGAGTCTCTTGCCTCTGCCTCCCAAGTAGCTGGGACTACAGGCGCCCGCCACAACGCCCGGCCAATGGCTGCTTTTAACCTATAATTGTGACAAAAATCAATTAACAGCTTTGATGGTTTTCCATGTAAAAATGGATTTGGCTTTTCAAGTATCACTTAGAAATGTGTATTTCATCTGAGAGTATACAAAAATAACTACTTTTAAACAATTTGCAGCACAAAATGTACCCATATGCTGGAAGCTGAAGAGAAAAAGAGAGGAATAAAACTCTGTAGTCAGCTTATTTATAAATCTGACTGATGGTGGCAATGGTCCTTGGAGTTGGTGTAAAGTACTAGCAACTTCCTCATCTTTATAGTAAGGTCTGGCAGGTAATTTTTTAATAATATACAAAAATATATATCAGGTCAGGTCAGACTATATTAGTGAGGCTAAAACAGGTAAAATTCCTATGAATTCAGACAAATGTAAATACTTACCTTCTATAGAGGAGTCTTTCATCTCCTCTATGAAAGTTCAAGGTCACAGAATCAGGAGTCAGGGTCCAGCCTTTTCCTAAATCCAAAATGACTAGGCTTTTCTCCAAGCTTTGAAATAGGCAGGGCTATAATGTCCTTAATTGTAATCTCTACCTTCCCACCACCCACACTTATCAAAAAAGGCAGGATCTTAGTGGGGACAAGAATCTGAATACTCATCTCTTGATACAAAGCCACAAAGACAAAGTCTACAAGGAAGGCACTGAATCTTTATAGCTTCCTATTTTTATTTTCTTCCTAGAAGCATTTCTTTGGAGAACCTCATATCTCCCTATTCCATCAATTCAACTTTCTCTAGATGGTTTGGCAGGGCAGACTTGGAGTACTCTGTCCACCCGGCCACAGTAATTGTTCAGGAATAGAGATGTGGTTCAAATAAGACTAGTCAGTATCTTCCTGAGACTTTCTGGTATTATAATAAAAGCCTACAAGGACCATGGCAGCCTGAGACTGAAGGGGCTGTCTTGCCCCTGAGTAGAGAGGCTTCTAAAAATGAGGCCCACGCAGAGTAGAGGGACTGGGGAAGAAAGAGTTCTGATGACATTTCTGACCTCCTAGATGTAACCTTTGCCTTGGTTTCCTAGTTTATAAGTCATAAGTTGCCCAACATCTATTGCTTTTCTTAAGTTTGTTTGCATTAGGTTTCTGATAATAAAAAGGGTTCTAATAAATATAACATGCACCTTTATACTGATAGAATTGTTTCTTCTTACATAAGAATTATGTTGTAGGAAGTTCTAACACTAGTTTTACATGCATATTTCCTTAAAGCATGATTTTCAAAGATAACTTTTCTTTTTCTGAAACAGGTCTTGCTCTGCTGCCAGGGCTAGAGTGTAGTCGTATCATTACAGCTCACTGAAGCCTCCAACTGCTGGGGGTCAAGTCATCCTATTGCCTTAGCCTCCCAAGTAGTTGGGATTACCAGTGCATACCACCACAGCTGGTTGATTTTCCTTATTTTTGGTAGAGATGGGGTCTTGCTCAGTTTCCCTGGCTGGTCTTGAACTCCTGGCCTCAAGCAATTCTCTTGCCTTGGCCTCCTAAAGTGCTAATATTTCAGGCATGAGCCCCACGACCAGCCCAAAGATAACCTTATAGAAAAAAAAAAATTAAAAAGACAGTATTAGAAAGTGAAGAACAAAAAAGGATATAACTTACAGAAAACGATTAACAAAATGTCAACAGTCCTTTCTTGTTAGAAATCACTTTAAGTGTAAATGGATTAAACTTACTAATTACAATAGTCTGAATGTTTGTGTGCCCCCTATACTCACTTGTTGAAACCTAATCCCCAATGTGATCACCTCTTTAGGAGGGGATTAGGTCATGAGGTCAGAGTCCTCATGAATGGGATTAAGGCCCTTATAAAAGAAGACTAAGGGAAGTTGTTTGCCCCTTCTTTGATATGAGGTTACAGCAAAAAGACTTCCATCAATGATGAAGGGATACTTATAAGATCCTGAGTCCAGGGCGGTGCCTGTGGCTCAAGGAGTAGGGCGCCAGCCCCATATACTGGAAGTGGTGAGGTCAAACCTGGCCCTGGCCAAAAACTGCAACAACAACAAAAAGATCCTGAGTCCATAGGTGCCTAGATCTTGGACTTCCCAGCCTTCAGAATTATGGGCAATAAATTTCTGTTGTTTTAAAGTTACCTAAAATATTTTGTTACAGTAGCCTGAATGGACTAAGGCACCAATTAGAAGACAGAAACTGACAAAATGGATTAGAAAAAATATAATTCAACTGTATATAAGAGACTTATATGCTGTGTATAAGAGACTCACTTTAGATGCAAAGATACATATAGGTTGAAAGTGAAAGAATGAAAACAATATTCTATGGAAATGGTGACCACAAGACAGTTGAGGTGGCTATACTAACATCAGACAAAATAAGACTTTAAGTCAAAAATTGTTACAAGAGATAAAGTCATTATGTATTGATAAAAGGATCAAAGCATCAGGAAGATACCGCAACTATGAACATCTACATATCAGTCATCCTTTGGTTATCTGCAGATGATTGGTTCCAGGACCTCCTGCAGATCCCAAACTCTGAAGATGCTCAAGCCTCTTATATAAAATGAAATACCGGCTCGGCGCCTGTGGCTCAACAGGCTAAGGCGCCAGCCACGTACACCTGAGTTGGCAGGTTCGAATCCAGCCTGGGCCCGCCCAACAACAATGACGGCTACAACCAAAAAAATGGCTGGGTGTTGTGGCGGGGGCCTGTAGTCCCAGCTACTTGGGAGGCGGAGGCAAGAGACTCGCTTGAGCCCAGGAATTGGAGGTTGCTGTGAGCTGTGATGCCATGGCACTCTATCCAGGGGGACAGTTTGAAGCTCTGTCTCAAAAAAAAAAAAGAAATACCATTTGCATATAGCCTACACACATTATATACCTTGTTTTTTTCTTTTCTTTTCTTTTTTTTTTTTTTGTAGAGACAGAGTCTCTCACTTTGTCACCCTTGATAAGAGTGCTGTGGCGTCACACAGCTCACAGCAACCTGCAACTCCTGGGCTTAAGTGATTCTCTTGCCTCAGCCTCCCAAGTAGCTGGGACTACAGGCACCCGCCACAACATCTGGCTATTTTTCTGTTTTTGCAGTTCTGCCAAGGCCACCTTCGGTATATGGGGCCGGCACCCTACTCCATGAGCCACAGGCACCGCCCATTACTTGTTTTTTTCAAAATGGGGTTTTGTTATATCAGCCAGGCTGGTCCTGAACTCCTGGGCTCAATCCTCGTGCCTCAGCCCCCTGGTTAGCTAGGCTGGAGTCAAATGCCTGGCCTCAAATAATCCTCCTGCCTTGCCTTCTCAAAGTACTGGATTATAGGCATAAGCCATAACATCTGGCCTTGTATTATTATTTTAATTTTTTCTAAATATTTTTGATCCATGCTTGGTTGAATCCACACGGGTGCAATACATGGATATGGAAGGCTGCAG
The DNA here is from genome assembly GCA_963573935.1 of Arctocebus calabarensis. NCBI lineage: Eukaryota > Metazoa > Chordata > Mammalia > Primates > Lorisidae > Arctocebus > Arctocebus calabarensis. Next base: position 8,103 of record CAUYON010118803.1, read on the forward strand.
GTAGATCCTACAATAATTTTGGAGACTCTAAATACTCTACTTCAATAATAAATAGAACATCCAGACAGAAGTTCAATAAGGAAATAGAAGACTTGAATAACACTAAACCAAGTAGCCCTAATAGACACACACAAAACAAAATCTTTTCAAGTAAATGAAACATTCCCCAGATAGATCACGTGTTAGGTCACAGAACAATACAATAAAAATATCTAAATTGACTGGGCATGAGGGCTCATGCCTGTAATCCTAGCACAGCGGTTCTCAACCTGTGGGTCTCAATCCCTTTGGGGGTTGAACAATCTTTCACAGGGGTTGCCTAAGACCATCCTGCATATCAGATATTTACATTACGATTCATGACAGTAGCAAAATTATAGTTATGAAGTAGCAACGAAAATAATTTTATGGTTGGGGGTCACCACAACATGAGGAACTGTATTAAAGGGTTGTGGCAGTAGGAAGGTTGAGAACCATTGTCCTAGCACTCTGGAAGGCTGATGGGGGAGGATCACTTGAGGTCAGGAGTTCGAGACCAGCCTAAATAAGAGTGAGACCCCATGTCTACTAAAAATAGAAAAAAAATTTAGCCACATGTTGTGGCATACACCTATAATCCCAGATACGTGGGAGGCTTAGGCAAGAGGATTGCTTGAGCCCATGAGTTGAGGGTGCAGCAAGCTGTAATGAGGTCACTGCACTCTAGCCCTGGCAATAGAGCAAGACTGTCTCATTAAAAAAAAAAAAAAAATATATATATATATATATATATATACACATACACACACACATTAATATACCCTAAGTTAAAAAATAACAACAGAGAAGGTCACATTATGATTCTATTTATATGAAACATACAAAATAAGCAAATCCACAGATACAAAAAGCAGACTGGTGATTGCCAAGGGCCATGGCCCCACGAAGGTGAGGCTGGTGACTAACTGCTTATAGGATTTTATTTGGGGGTAATTAAAATGTCACATATTTTATAATGCAAATTTCACCTCAATTTTAATTTGAAAAGCACCTGAGATAGCAGTCAGAACAGTGGTTACATTTTGGGGAAGTAGTGACTGGAAGAGAATATAAGGGATTCCCAGGATGTTGGTCATATTTTATTTTTTGATTTCAGTGTTGGTTATCCAGCTATATTCATTTTGTGAAAAAATTTAAGCTTAATAGTTGTGATGTGTGTTTTTTCTTTTGTGTGCTTTTTTCATGTGAACATTATACTTTAATATAAAAACTTACTTTAAAAAAGTTAAATATAGTTATCATATGACTCAGCAGTTCTATTACTAGATATACACCCAAGAGAATTGAAAACTTAAGTGCACACAAAAACTTGTATATGAATATTCATAGATGCATTATGCATAATAGTTCCACAGTGGAAATAATCTAAATGTTTACCAACTAGATGAATGAATGAAATAGTGATACATGACACAGTGGAGATGAACCTTGAGAATATTATGCTAAGTGAAACAAGCCTAACACAAAAGACCACATATTATATGACTCCATATATATGCAATGTTCAGAATAGATAAATCCATACAGGCAGAAAAGAGAGTGGTGATTGGCAGCAGCTTGGGAGGAGGAGGTAATTATGTCGGCTAATAGGTATGCATTTTTGGGGGGAGGTGATGGAATTATTCTGGAATTAGTTGTGATGGCTGTACAACAATGAAGATATTAAAAATCATAGAACTGTACATTTTAAAATGATGAACTTTGTCATGTGAAATATTATAGACAATATTTCAATTAAAAAGTAAACCTTAGGGCTTGGCGCCTGTGGCTCAAGTAGCTAAGGCTCTAGCCACGTACACCTGAGCTGGCGGGTTCGAATCCAGCCTGGGCCCACAAAACAACAATGATGGCTGCAACCAAAAAATAGCTGGGCATTGTGGCGGGCACCTGGAGTCCCAGCTACTTGGGAGGCGGAGGCAGGAGACTTGCTTGAGCCTAGGAGTTGGAGGTTGCTGTGAGTTGTGATGCCACGGCACTCTACCCAGGGTGATAGCTTGAGGCTCCGTCTTAAAAAAACAAAACAAAACAGTGAACCTTAGCAGGTGGCATCTGTGACTCAAAGGAGTAGGGTGTCGGCCCCATATACCAAAGGTGGTGGATTCAAGCCCGGCCCTGGCCAAAAACTGCAAAAAAAAAGTGAACCTTTTAAACTTTCATCATTCAAAATATATGTGAACTCTAGCATATCAAATAAAAGTCGTCCAAAGTGTTCTAAGAAAAGTTCTTTTTCCTTTGTCCACCCTCCCCCACACCATTGGAAAATTGAGGTCTAAGCAGCAAAGCAGGGGATGAAGGTAGGACTGTGAGTCATAGTTCAGTATACAAGCTTATGACCAATATCTTTGTCCCTGAACAAAGGAATGTGATAGTTGACGAGAAACAGATCTTAGGCTGAAGCAAGGGAAAGTGGTTGTGACAAAGTGTTGGCAGACCTGACACCAGGCTGCTTCCCATTACTTCATCCAATGGGTCATCATGCATTAGAAATGAGTAGTCCTGGCTTGGTGCCCAAAGTACAGTGGTTATGGTACCAGCCACATACACTGAGGCTGGGAGTTGGAGCCCAGCCCAGACCAGACCAGCTAAACAATGACAACTGCAACAAAAAATAGCTGGGCATTGTGGGGTCATAAGTAGTTCCAGCTACTTGGAAGGCTGAGGCAAGAGAATCACTTAAGCACAAGAGCTTGAGGTTGCTGTGAGCTGTGACACCACCGCACTCTACCAAGGGCGACATAATGAGACTCTGTCTCAAAAAAAAAAAAAAAAAAAGGAACAGTTCTTCCTGATATAATCACAGCAGGAAGAGGCTCTGAAGTACTTTTTACCCTTTACTGACTTCTTTTTTTCCACTTATGGCTTTGGTTATATATTTTCGTAGATTTACTGAACCAGTAAACTAGACCTCCAGAACTCTAAAAGTATCTGGGTTTATAAATCAAAACCAAAATAGACTGACAGTTTTCTGGATAAATCTGGAACTGAGGCAGCTTAGATTAAATAAATCTCCAAGTTGATGGGACTTAAAGGTCAACAAATTTTTACTGGATTCTGGTTCTCATTCCTACTGTGTTCTGGAGCACACAATCCCAAAGTACAAAGAAGAGTAAAAGAAGTACCTACTGGCATTTTAGATGATCAGAGAGTAGTAAGGGGTTTCCTTGGTGTTTTGAAATAACACTTTCTTGCTCCAGTGTTCCAGAAATTTCAATATTGTAAGTGAAGTAGTAAGACTGAGTAGAAACTGATAGATAGTTGTCTAGTATTTTTTCAAATACTCTGGAATTTTCAAATACCTTCTTTGTGATTGTCTCCCTTGTTGAGCCTCCTTTGCCTACGTGTACCCTATTCCTCTAAGGACACACTCAATTTTACTTTGTTCTTGTATAGACCACTAAAGGGGGCTAGAACTGAGATAGGAGACATTCTACTTGATGGGGACATTGGAGTCCAGCGCCCAGGAATAATAGCAAGACCTGAACCCAACAGCTTTTACATAAATATCACAGCACAAAATGAAAAATGGAAATTTAGGACAGAATATATTCAATGCCAAATGAGGTAAGAAATGCCAACTCTGAAATATATACCCTTGGCCAGTCACGGTGGCTCACTCCTGTCATCCTAGCACCTAGCACTCTGGGAGGCAGAGGTGGATAGACTGTGTGAGTTGAGGAGTTCGAGACCAGCCTGAACAGGAGTAAAACCCTGTCTCTACTAAAAACAGAAAAAACTAGCCAGGCATAGTGATGGGCATCTGTAGTGTCAGCTACTCGGGAGGCTAAGGCAAGAGAATCTCTTTAGCCCGAGAGTTTGAGGTTGCCGTGAGCTGTACACCATGGTGCCCTACCCAGGGCAACAGAAGTGAGACCTGTCTCAAAAACAAAAACACACACACACACACACCTACATATATATATATTTTTTTCATTCACTTACCATTTCCTAGCAGCTAAAATGACAGGGCCTTCTCCACAATCCATTCAACTCCCAACAGCCATACTCACCTTCTGGAAGTCACACCCTTGAAATGATTGCTTACTGGCCACAATGGCGTTCATTATTTCCATGGTCTCTGTTGCTTCTATGCCTGCCTCCTGGGCCAGAAATGTCTGCTATAGTCCTTCCTTTTGGAAACATGAAGACTTCTGGAATTGCCCCTGAAAAGAAAGGAAAACAGGTAGGTGAGAGTCAATAACAATGTGATCATAATCATCGTTATGTAGGTGAGCTACAGGAAGGCTGTAAACCTTAATAGGTGCAGAATATCAGAGAAATGAAAAAAAATAATACCTCAACATGGTTGATTTTATCTCTTTGCTATCTTTCTCCACATCCTCTACCTTTTGTTTTCCCATTATGTTAATTCAGCCTCTATTTTCATCCTGTTAATTCACTTTCCTTAAACATACTCACTTCCCTTATTTCCTAAAAATTCTTTTCTTGCTTGATCCTCTGAAAACAGAATGAACAAAAGCCTGAAAAGTTTTAAATCATTACATCTAGATATCTGAGTTATCTTCTGTTCTTTTGCATGTAACAAACACTTTGTGATGTCTTTTCTGTAACTGCATTAAATTAAGCTTTGTGAAGACAGGTATCTTGATTTATGTCGCTTAATGTCAAAGTGCTTATACAACATTAATGGATATGCACAATCAGCTCAATAGAGATAGGGGCAAGAAAGGGGGAAGTGAAAGAGAAAAAGGAGGAGGAAATAATGGTAAAAGATTCTTGAAGAAGCTATGTTGCCCAGCATTGATGGGAAGAGAGGAATTTAGGTAGTCTTGAAGAAAAAGGAGCAAGACTTATAATGATGAAAAACAGATGAAAGAAATGAAGACAAGGATGCACTAAGCATAACACAACTTAAAAAAAAAAACAAACCATTATTTTTAATATATAAAAATATACAGCCTATACACAATACCAGATGACCTTTAATGATATAAACATTACATATTGTATATGTGTGTGCATGTGTACACATTTTAGCATAAAAAATGATTTTTCTAGAAAACACATTTTCTTTTTTTTTTTTCTTTTTTTTGAAGCAGAGCCTCAAGCTGTCACCCTGGATAGAGAGCTGTGGCATCACAGCTCACAGCAACCTCCATTTCCTGGGCTCAAGCGAGTCTCCTGCCTCCGCCTCCCAAGTAGCTGGGACTATAGGCGCCAGCCACAACGCCCGGCCATTTTTTGGCTGCAGCCGTCATTGTTGGGGGCGGGCCTGGCCTGGATTTGAACCAACCAGCTCAGGTGTATGTGGCTGGCGCCTTAGCCTGTTGAGCCATAGGCGCCGAGCCGAAAACACATTTTCATGGTCAGAATGTTAAAACAAAACAGGAGATACAAATAAAAAGTGAAACCATCCCTCCTCCCTCTTCCAAAGGCAAACTTTTTTGGTTACAATTTAGTTTTGATGAAATGATAAAAAAAAATTGGGGGCCATAAAGTATTGAATTACTCCTTTAGCCAAATTAGAGATATCTGGGACTGAACTGACTGACTTCAACATGCTTATGGGATCTAGCTGGAAGGAGAAAGAGAGCCAGCCCCCAGGCCTTTCCCTGCTACCTCAAAGTTAGTTTATGTTCTTTCCCATCCTCAGGTTCTCTTCTAGGAGCTGTATATTCTCCTTCTAGCATAGCATCACTATTTCGAAATGCTGTGGAAATGAGGGAAATAGCAGTAGCTTTCATATGCACTCACTACTATTGATAGTGATTTGTACGCAAAGACTCAGAACAGAAGTGAGAGGACAATGAGCTTCAGGAGTGCTAAGCACCCAGCAAATACAATCAGCAATTTACAGTATTTATTTATAAATACTAAGTATCAACAATCAGTTAATAAAAACAGCTGATACTAACACATTAATTTTTTCAACAAATTTTTTATTGTGCACCTTCTACGTGCCAGGCAATTGCACTGTGAATACAATAATTAAAAAAAAAAAAACAGTAAGTAAAGACAAACTTCCTGCTTTGGAGAGTTTATAATGTAATTGGGAGAAGGTAAGGGAAACATTAATCAAAGAAACATACATGTAGAATTATAACTATGTTAAGTGCTACAACATAAATATACATTTTTTTTCTGAAAATTTATATGGATTGAGGGCAAATCAGGAGACGTAATTTTTTTTAAGAGATTTTGATTATAAACTCTGATTTCCTTGGGTTATCAATACTGTTATCACATAGTTTTTTAAAAATTACATAAACATTACTAAAAAATAAAATTCTAAATAAACATGAAATGTGCTCACATTCCCGAACTATTTTCATTTATTCATGCTCTCATATATATGGTTAATAAATGAATACTTTGCTTAGGTTCTTATCCTGGGCTTGGTAGGTAAGCTTTGTTGAGGTAAGAACCAAAGTTTAGGAATATAGACACATATTTTTAAAAACCACTCCCCTTACTTCTGCTATAGATTACCTCCTCTTGAAACCTATCCCAAATTTTTAAAAAATACACAATATCCCTATAGGATGCCTGTATCTACCCTACCTCCTCCCCCATTAGTCCTCCAACCTGGTAGTCTGATAAATTATGGACTCATATTCTGCCGTACTGTTACTAAAACATTAACTTTTTTACTTTTTAGAGATGAAGTGGCTTGGGTTAAAGTGGGAACACTCAACTATATTACTCAGCAATTATCAGCAGAAACAAAGATTATGTGCCCTGTGAACATAAATAGAAGAATGATGCTTATAAATCAGGAGGCCTTCATTCATAAAGCTGAGTGGAATTTTTAGGGGCTTATTTCTACAATGTAAATAAAATTCGGTGTTTGCCAAAATTCAAATGTAACTGCTGATCGTTTTGTTTTCACAGTTGAAGGAGTCCAACAAAAATCTGTCTTGATGTTTGTATAAATTCAAAAGTCCTAACACTAGCCACATGAAAAGATCAGAGCCCATTGCTTACGTGATTTGTGCCTTATAAGTTGAACACTTATTTAGTACTGTGATAACAGTGAATAAAATGAACAAATATGCTCTAACTCTAGGCACTAGCTACTAGGTTAGAATTCTGCCCTTTCTTTCACCTGGCTTCTGCGGATGGGCTGCAAAGCTAGATCCTGTTGATTGAAGGGGAAGAAGCTAACAACACTGCCTGTCTATACTGCAGAATCCTAAAAACTCTTCCTCTGCTGGTTCAAGGAAGATAAGAAGAATGCCATTCCTTCATCTCTTAGAAGTGAGCATTAATCCAGAAAAAGCCCCAGATTGGTAGACACATTTGGTGTAAATCTTGAAGTTATCCACAGAGCACAAGAGGAGCTGCTACCAAAGCTTAGGCCCAAAGTACTCCAGCCTCAGCTACTTGTGTTAGTTCTGCCCTTCCTAGACTCTGCCTCTCTCTTGTCAGTCCTCTCAAGTGGACCCTTCTGAACCTAGAGAGTAAGATTGTGACTCTGAGAGGAAGTGACATTAGAATTGGGACCTGGATATGATTAAATTCTTCACTCTTCTCTAACGCCACCTGTCTTTCCCCAAATAGAGGTGAATTTATAAGTGAATAGACCTGACAATCAGTGAAAATTGGCATTTAAAATTCTTTTTACTGAATTCCTATAGATAACCTACAAGAATGGGGAAGGAGAATTTCTCTGGGAAAACAAATTTCTCTGAAGCTCAGCTCACCTGGGTTTAAGCTTTACTAAAAGGTACCTTTTGACCAAGTCTATCATTTCTAAGTCAGAAAAGTTCACTGGATTTAGGCTTCCTCAAAAAACAAACCAAAAAAAAACAGGCCTAGAAAGATTACACAGGCAGGATGGCCTAGCACTGTACAGTGGTGCTGAGATGGAGATGATGATCTCATTTTAAAAACAGGAAAATGAAACAACCCTCTGACACAAAAGTAAAGTAACTTGTCCCAAATCACAGCAAGGCAAATGGCTGAGGTATATTCAAGGATCTAAGCTCAAACCTGTGCCCTTTCCTCAATATGAGGAAGAAAGGCCAGGATAACTTCCAAACTGAAATTAGTCAAGGTTCTAAAATTAAATAACCTCCCAAACTCAACCTAAGGATTCTATAACTCTGCACACAAACAGAAAAAAAAAAAAAAAATCTTAGGAAAAAAATGACCAGCAATTTCACATCATCCCTGAGGAACAGGAGGGAAATAGGACTTTACGACAGAGAATAGAAAATCTGAGGACTGAGTTCTCTGGTTCCCAAGAGCACCTTTTTTTTTTTTTGGCAGTTTTTGGCTGGGAGCTGAGTTTGAACCCACCACCTCTGGTATGTGGCTGTGGCGCTGCCCGTCCCAAGAGCACCTTTAACAAGAACCTGATTGTCCTAGGGGACCTTACTTCCCAGAAGATTCTTGGGAAAGTCAATACAAGGATATATAAAAAGCTTCAAATTGGAAAATGCCAATACTAGACCAGCTGACTACTCCCATCCTGGCAGCCCTGGGGCACAGACTACATAATTTAACATTCTGGCATGAAGAAAGTAGCTCTAACAAGTGAAAGAAAGGGTGTGGGTTGACAGTAAGGCAGCAAGGGTTCATTATTCTAGTTTTCCTTTGAAGTTCAAACGTGTATGGTTTCAAAACAAAAATCCAAAAAGAAATATGAGATTAATGCATTTATTCCAAATAATTAACACATGAAAAAGTTAAACGTGCCCAAGACAACTCATAAATTCTTTAATCTTTTTAACAAAACGTACAACCCAAAACATCACACTATGGTGGACATAATTCAGGGAAGGAGGTAGAGGAAAGGATACAACAGGTTTGTGGAACAAGGAGTAAGTCCAATCTCAAGACAAATTTGAGATTCTACCTTTTCAGTACAGAAATGGCCACTGAACAATTTAACACAATTTAGTATAAAGTGTTACTGAATCACAATACAATGAAAAAAGGCCATTTCAAAAAATAGTGATCCCCAGAAGTGTATCTGCTTCCAACACTGAGCCACGAATATTAAGCCTTACCGATTTGTCGTCTTCCAGAAGCGAGACTGCCAGGCTTTCTTCCATGTTTACGGAAGTCATTTCCATACAGGTCTATGAGTTAGCAGGACCATCTCAAGCAAAGGCAACAGAGTAAGGGATGTACATACAGGAGTTGACATGCCAATAAGGGAAGTAGCCAGTTACAAAACAATTACTAATGGTACATTTCAAACAATGTTAAGGCATCCAAATGAAAGCCTAAAGATGAACAATTCCTCCTTCAAGTTTTCCACTTTAGTAAGCTCTCTGGTGTTTCTCCAGAGATCCATCAGCTGCCCAGGAATACAACACAGCAATTGGAGAAGTCATCTCTCCCTCCCTCCTCCCCCACATTCCAGAAATGGCAGAGTCAAAGCCAAAATACAATTGGAGCACACTATGTGGTGAGGCAGATAGACATTTGATTTTAATGACAAAATTGGCCAAAACAAAAAAAATTAACAGAAAACACTTTTTACAGATATGTATAGAAGTTATGATTGATTTGTCTGGTATCTTAAAGGGAAAGGGGAAAAGGAGGTAAATTTTTTAGTTTTCACAAACATACTGTAGCTGACTGCATCTCTTGGTGTAGGTTCCAGGTGAGATAATAAACTAGTCCTCAATCATCTGGGTGTCTGATTTCAAGAAGCCAATTAGATTCATCCACAAATAACTCTGGGTATTTATTCTTGCTTGTAAACACAGGGTTCTGTGTGGTCCTGGATGGCATCAATTGTAGCTTCTTGTTCAACCATTTCCTCAGGGACCATATTGCCTCCAACTACCTGTTCCCTTGGAGAAGACTGTGAAGCTGAAGTTTTTACCAAATTCAAAGTGTTGCCACTGTCCTCATCTACTTGAGGAAGCGCTGTGTCTGTGATGGATGCATCAGGTATTTCCAGTGGTAGTGGGCCCATCTCCAGGGAACTATACTTAGGAGGGTCACCTGGCTCAGAAAGTAGAGAACACAGTTTCTCTTTCTGAACCCCAGAAGTCCGAGTTACAAAGTCAACAAGGTCTGGAAGGCAAGGAGATGGCCCGAGGCCTGCAGGATTAACTGTTTCTGATTCCAATCTGAGTGACTCTTGCTTCTCTAATTGGCAAGTTTCTTCTACTTCCTCAGGCATCATTCCTCCTGCTAACAGGTCAAGGGCCTGGTGCATTCCCTCAAGAGCCCCCAAGCCACGATCAACATTTTCTAGAGGAAATTCAGTTTTCAAAATGTTAGAAGTGATTCTACTTCTTGGATTAGATGAGTTTTGTTCACTCTCCGTTGCAAAGTTAAGCACCAAGGTTTTGGGAGAATCTAATGGAAAACCGGAAAAAGATGGGATTGATTCAAAGTCAGTGGAAATAGAAGGATTACACTCTAGAGGTGATACAGAATTTTCTTCACATACTTTCTGAGACAGGGTGGCTGGCGATCTATGTGCTGGGTCTACCTGAGTATTGCAAATATCAATATGCATATCCCTCAGATTATCCAGGGTGACAAGCTCCTCTACCTTTAAGTCTGTAGCTTCAAAGTCTTCTAAGGCCTTGCTTCCTATTGTCACTGTTAATTCTGGATGGACATTTTGTAGCTCCAGAGCTTCTAATTCTGGTTTCTCTGGGCTCTCCCAGGTCTTTGGCTTATTGTTCTCATCCCAGCTCGCCAGCTTGTAGATCTTTTGACCTTGAAAGTCTTTTGATCTTTCTCTCTTCAGTTGGAGGTTTCTGTACCTAGAAGTTCTAGATGCTAGTTCTGGAGCTGAATTTTCTAACCATTCCTCACTACTGGCTGAAACTCTTTGTTCCTGTGAACTATCTGTTAAACACACAGTAGATCTGACTGGAGTCTGAAGATGTAATTCTGGAGCAGAAATTTGCACAGGTATATCTTGTGGGTTCAGGAGTAATGACCTAGTTTCTGATGGATATGAGTCTAGTTTTGTCTTTGTGGAAGAGAAAGCCTGTGCACTCAATTCAATCACTACTTTACTTGTAGTTTCACTTCCTGTCATCAATTTCTTGGACTGTTCAGCCTCCTTGTCAATCATCAGCAACTTAGGCTGTTCTACTTTTCCTTCCCACATGTACCTGTTCCCATGGTTTAGATTAGAATTTTCTATGCTGTGTGGCCCGGCGTTGATCCTGGCTCCCTCTTCAGTTACCCCCTCAGAGAGTTTTACTACCTTTCCTGTGTGTGTGTGTTCAATGTGTGGGTCTACCTCACTTTCTCTAAAATCCTCAGAATATTGGAGCTCTTGGCTTTCTTTATTCTGGTTACCAGATTCTATGAGGTGGATTTCTACCAACTTCTTAGATTTCTTGGTATAGCAGTGTATATCTAAGAGCTGACGGGCTGGTTCTACACCAGGTGGCCCTGGCTCTCCTAGGTCAAGCTCAGTTTTTGCCTCTGGATATATATCCCTATTAGTGTCATTCTGAAAAGAACTAGAAGTCCACATAGCCAACGTGTCTGCCTTTGGGGTGAGAGTTTCGTAAGGTCTGTTTTGACATAACCTTGTCAAAGGCTGTAAGAAGCCATAGCTGCTGCCTCTGCTTTTTGGGTCTATGTGTTCTACCACTGACCACTTCCCTAGGGGCACCAGAGTTTTTGCAATGGACTTTTCAGAGTTGTTGACTATAGAAGCAGTAGCCAAACCACTATCTTGAGACTTCTCTTGGGATGCACTGCTGTTCAAAGTAGAGGTGGAAGAACTGTCTAAACTTTCGGGTCTAGAGAGGTTTTCCCCATTGGCCAATAGACCACCACTCAGCTTAGTCTCAGGGGTCCCCTTTCCACCACTACTATAGAATATGTCATATAGGTCTTTAGCATTGGCTGTGGCTAAGCATGAATTTCGCTTCTCCAATTTTTTTGCTTGTTCACTGAACACACTTGAGAGGGGTGGTGGAGGACGTACTAACACAGAGAACAGGGTCTGGTCCCGGTCACTCTCACTCACCCCAGGAGCTGTCTCATCAGAAGGAATGGGAACTGGCTGTGCTGAGGCCATGATGGCTGCAGGCAATACTGGGTTCAAAATGGTAGGACCCTGGAATCCAGGGCTGAGAGTCTGAGATACAACTGGATTTGATTTTACTGGAGTCAAGACAACATTTGCTTGTGCAGCAGATGGGGCAGCTAGATGAGGTATAGCTGGGGGTGGGGGAGGTGGTGGTGGTGGTGGTGGTGGTGGGGGTGGGGGTAGCATTTGCTCTGGTATATGGGATGGCTCATTTTTTTCAGCCAGTACCATTTTTTCCTCTGGAGACCCTTTTAGAATTACCTCTTCCCCTCCAAAAGCTTTAGAGATGATGTCTGGAGGTAAAAGAAGATCAGCTGAAGACTCTTTAACCACTGGAAGAGGTTTGGCAGTGGTTCCAGAGGATTTGATAGACAGAAAGGTGTTAAGAGGAGCTGGTTTGCTCACTGTGGCTGAACCTGACTTGCGCAGTACTGTGGATGGAATAGGCAAGTTGGGTCGGATTTTAGTCTGTGTTGAAGTTGTCACAACAGGCATCCAAGGGCTGGTATGAGCAACAACAGTTTTCCCGGAGAGCTTGATTTTGATGGGTTTTGCCTTTCCAGCTTCAGCTTTGCCATCCTCTTTGTCTTTACTGCTTTCCATGATCTCTTCTTTAGGGATACTTGGGACCATCACTGAACTTTTTTCCTCTTCTTTTTCTGGCTTCTTCCAGCTGAATTTCCCAAAAGAAGATGAAGTTGGTGATTCCTTCTTTACCTCTTCTTTTAATTGAAGTTTGATGGTGTTCCTTTTATTTTCAGCTTTTTCGGGGGAATTCCTACCCTCGGAGAGTTGGTCTTCTAATTCGTCAGAGGCCTTGTCATCCTCTTTTATTTCCTTCATGACCTTTGCCTTTTTTTCTTTCTTCTCCTCCTTTGGTTTCTCACTAAGCTTTCGCTTTAGCTCACTCTGCCGTCGCCGTTCTGTCTCTAGGACCACAGCCAAGCCAGCTTGACGGTCCAGATTTCGCCGTTCCTCATATAATGGGTTTTCATCCACATATTTCTGAGAAGAGAAAATATAAAGGCTCAAGAACTGGTCAACAAACTATAAGAGAAAAAATATTGGCCCCCACCACTATTAAGAGTTCACATAATAGAAATTCCCAGCATAATCTTCCTCAAGGATAAGGTGGTTCTATCAATTCAGTATCTCTCATTAGGATTGAGGAGAACTTCCTCATGGTTCGATAAAATGGGAAGTGTCGATGACTTTTTCTGGCTCTGAAGTTTTTTGACAAAGTCAAAAGAATTACTGCAGGAAGGTGGAAACTCCACAAACAACTACAAAGACCAACCTTATATTTCTCATTATGTTGGTGACCCTTCACGTGTTGCTCCCCAGAAATTGGATCCCCCAAAAATTCCTCACAGAGTTGGCAGTAAAATCCAGTGATAGGAATCAGAAACTCAGAGCCTAGAAGAAGTAAAAAAAGTCAAAGAAATAAGCTGTTTCCATCTAGAATAACAGCAACTAAGGGAAATCCCATCACCCCTCTGCAGTAAAATGGTTACAGTATATAGGACCATACCCACTTTGAAATCTAAGTAGCAGTTAGGTGAATCACATTGGCTTAGTTTTCTCAATCTAAGGCTTGAACGCTAGACCTCTATTCATTCTACCTCTTGGGAACACTAACTGGTTAATTCACAAGTTTCCTGTGCTAGACCCATTCCTGTTGCTGATTCTCTTCAAACTCTAATTAGTACAAAACATCTTAGATTTAAAAATTATACTCCCAAACAGACCACTACCATTACCATTTATATAAGGATCTCCCATGATAGTAATTAATTACTCAGGAAATCTTTATATAAATCAAAAAGGACAGGGCCAGGCGTGGTGGCTCATACCTGTACTTCTAGCACTCTGGGAGGCTGAGGCAGGTGGACTGCCCAAGCTCAAAGGTTTGAGACCAGCATAAGCAAGAGTGAGACCCTGTCTCTAAATATAGCTGGGCATTGTGGTGGGCGCCTATAGTCCCAGCTACTCAGGAGGCTGCAACAAGAGAATAGCTTGAGCTCAAGAGTTTGAGGTTGCTATGAGCTATGACGCCATGGTGTTCTACTGAGAGAGACAAAATGACACTCTGTCTCTAAAAAAAAAATCAAAAGGATATAGTATAGTAGCAACTCTGGCTACTTATGAAGGTTAAGAACTTGAAAAATTTGGGGTGGCGCCTGTGGCTCATTGTGTAGGGTTCCGGCCGAATTTGCTGGTGGTGGCGGGTTCAAACCCACCCCTGGCCAAAAACTGCAAAAAAAAAAAAAAAAAAGAACTTGAAAAATTTAAAGACAAAGAAACTTTCTACTTCCCAGCTGTTTAAATGGAAATTACCCCTTAACAATGACTCAAAATATTTTATACTTCTTGGTGAAAAGCAGTTACTGCATCTCTCAATGTCCTTTTTTACCTAGACTTTAAGTAAATAAGATTTTGGTGCATAAACCAATGATATTATAGTTTAAATAGTATATGTTTGGCTCAGCACTTGTGGCTTAGCAGGCTAAGGTGCCAGCCACGTACACCTGAGCTGGCGGGTTCGAATCCAGTCCAGGCCCGCCAAACAACGACGGCTGCAACTGAAAAAAATGGTCGGGCATTGTGGCGGGCGCCTGTAGTCCCGGCTGCTTGGGAGGCAGAGGTAAGAGACTCGCTTGAGTCCGGGAATTGGAGTTTTCTGTGAGCTGTGATGCCATAGAACTCTAACCAGGGTGACAGCTTGAGGCTCTGTCTCAAAAAAAAAAAAAAAAAGAGTATATGTTTAAAATCTGTCTTATTTTTGACCATTGGTAGAGATCATTGTCTTATAGATCTCTTTATAGCTTCAGAACCCCATATATTGTTTTACACACAGAAGGCATTCTTGGCTTGGCATTTGTAGCTCAGCAGCTAGGGCACCAGCCACATATACTGTGGGTGGCGGATTCAAACCCGGCCCGGGCCTGCCAAACAACGACAACTACAACAAAAAAATAGCTGGGTGTTGTGGTGGGCACCTGTAGTCCCAGCTACTTGGGAGGCTTAAGTGATTCTCTTGCCTTCCCCCAAGAGTTGGAGGTTGCTGTGAGCTGTGACACCACAGCACCCTACCAAGGGTAACATAGTGAAACTCTGTCTCAAAAAAAAAAAAAAAGAAGGCATTCCTATAGGTTTGTTAAAAGAAATGACTATGTTGCACACTATGCTGCTTCCTAACACCTTAGTTTAGGGACACTTCTTCCTTGGTAGAACACAGGGAAACCACAAAGAGGGCATAGAGGAAACATACCTTTTGCTGGAACAGTTATCTTGTCAGTGCGCTTTATAGCATCTTGCTTAGCCTCACTCTGGCTCTTTGAAGCCCAAGGTCTGTTGTAGGGATCCAGTGTCTATTTGTAAGAGGCAGAGGTGCTCACACAACAGCACTAAAAACTCAATGACCCACTTTTCTCTCTTTTTTCTCCCACACATAAGACCAGGGGACCAGAAGCCCCAGTTACCCACCCCCACCCCCTCTGCCAACTGTTTAAACGGAAATCACCTGTGGAAAAGGTAAACACATGTTAGAGCAAGTACTAGAAAAATAAAATGAAACAAAAAATCAGGCACTCAAGGAATCAAAAGAGGCAGAAGCCTCACTTACACTTATCATGGTGTTTAGTTACAGGCAGGTCCCCTGGACTGAGACCTGGGGACGGTGTCTCCTTTGTTGGTAATTCTTGGCTCTTCAGACTGGGGCTCCTTCCCATATAAGAATATTTCATTTTCCAGCTTTGTAATGCAGACAGGGGTACAGAAGTTTGAGGGGAATGAGGATGAGAGTAGAAATAACAGAGAGCAGGACACCTACCTGTGTGTGCTTCTTATTGTGCATATGAGTGAAGAAGTCAAACATGGTCCCACAGATGGTATTACAGTCTTTGCACCAGTGATTGCCAGCATCATAATACTCATAAGCAGCAGTGGGCTGATCTGACTGCCTAGTAGCTGCCTGGGGGCTTTCGGCAGGCTTAGGGCTCTTCATACGGGACTTCTCGTTGTTTACCTTTGACTCCTAGAGAGGAAAAACCTGCACTTACAAGGAATTCAAAGCAATCTACATCTGTCTTCTCTGAAAAAAAGTGGCAAAAATAGAAATATGGCCACATGACCATATTTCCAATGCCTAAAGCTGCATAAACTTGGGGGAACCCCAAGAGAAATGTGTCTCCAAGGCTTAGACTCTGTAATGCTATCACATCCTGGAGAGTAAATCATAATGGCAAATATATTTATTTACATATCCTAAAATATCTCTAGAATACTACCCAAGATTATAGAAACATTAGCTACCTCTGGAAAAAGGAATTGGAGAACAATGGGTGGATAGGAATCTTTTCATTATATACTCTCTGGTAGATGCTGAATGTGTTCCTATACAAGTAAATATGTCAGTTAAATTTGAAAATCATAATGGAAACTAGGGAGGGAAAAATGCCAAAATGGAAAAAGTAACTGACCGGTTAAACAAAGCAAATGAAAAAAATAGGTGATAGTGAATTCACTAATCACATGCATTCTGGTATGGAAAATTAGAGAGTAGGGTTGGTGCTGTGCACAGATAAAGCAGACAAAAGGAAGAATTAAAAGAATCTGGGTAAAATATTCCTAACTGCCTAAAATATCAATGTTAATATTTAACACCTCTGTATGGACTTCAATAATCTTCTAAAAGATTATCAACTCCCTAACATTAAGTTACCAATAATAAATAATATGAATTAATTTGTTACCAAACTGGGAACAAGACACTCAGGAAATGAGAATTTTGATTAAGGCTGATGAGTAAGGCACAGAAAAAAAGATAATTTTGCAACAAAGAGGATTAAGTATGAAGTGCTACAATAGATAAGATGAGAGAATTGGTCACCTGTAATATTAGCTGGTGGGGAGAACACAACAGAATACAGAAAGAAAAACAATTAGAGGTTCAAAGATACTCTTTCCCTACTAGAGTCCTATTTAAGAGTCACTAAAAAGATCACCCCCCCTAAAAAAAAAATCACACCCAACAGGTAGGGGATGGGAGAGTTCATATGGTGCTGGTGGGAATATAACTGGCACCATTTCCTAAAAGATAATCTAAGAATACCTATTACACATCTCAAAAAAAGTGTTTTTGAAGCACAAAAAGATTTTAGTTTGCCCATTTAATTGTTTTTCAAACCAAATACACAAAATGTAACATTTACATTTAAGACCTATGAGGTGGGAATGAGCACTGGGAGTAAATTTACCTTTTTTTCTTTTTCTTTTTTTTTTGAGAAATAGTCTCATTCTGTTGCCCTAAGTAGAGTGCAGTGGGATTGTGATAGCTCAAACTCCTAGGCTCAAATGATCCTTCAGCCTCTGAAGTCGCTGGAACTACAGGTGCTCACCACCATGCCCAGCTAAGTTTTTCTACTTTTTGGTAGAGACAGGGTCTTGCTCTTGCTTGGGCTAGTCTTCAACTCCTGAACTCAAGTGATCCTCCTGCCTTGGCTTCCCAGAGTGCTAGGATTATAGGTGTAAGCCGTCAAGCCCAGCCTAATCAAAATTTTGTATAGCTTTTGATCAACCAATTACAGTCCTTGACATTTATCCTAAGAAGATTATTATGTCAAACAGGTCATTTGAATAGTTACATAAATTTTGTAATCCATACAACAAAAATTAAGGTTAAATATGATATTGTAGAACTGTTTAATAATATAAAAAGATGTTTATGATACTGAGAAAAGTAACAACATGCACTTGAATAATCAATAAACGTATGTAAATAAAGGTAGAATGTTAAACATTACTTTCTCCAAAAGACCTTCCCTAACCACTCTATACCTCTTATCCTGTTTTCCTTTTTTAGGCACTCATCATCACATAACACATGTACTTATTTATTTATTGCCTGTCTTCATTTCCATGAGAATAGGAACCTTGTCTATATTGTTCCCTGCTGTACTTCCCATATCTGGACTACTACGTGACCCTTTGTGATCAATTAATATTTGTTAAATGAATTAATGAAAAAAAAGACTATTTGGAATAATATGCACCAAATTATTAAATAACAGTTGTCTCTAGACAGATGAAATTGTGCATTTTTACTACTTTTTTGAAATAAACACAAAGAGAAAGAAAACCTCAAACCACCTATACATTTTAAATAGTAAAGAAAGAAGAAATACTAAGGACAGATAAGAAAGAAAAGCTATAGATACAACATTCCTTACTACTGAGATGAAAACCAGAAGTATATCCTCATTAGCTTCAGAGAACATAAAGACTTACCCCAGTAAAATTAAATTAAATTATCATGGAGTGAGTGTTTAACACTAATGCATAAATCAACTATAAAGGTCCAGAGCCTTTAAGCTCTTTTCCCATCAATGGCCCTGGACTTAAGACCTAGGTATAAAAACACTACACTTCTACCTGGCTAAGAAAGAGTACTCTCCTGGGAAGACAAGGAAAAATTAGAGCTTCGGTGATAGATAATACAGAATATATCATTTTTCCTACCCCTCAACATTAACTGAACTATATGACAGACATACTATATGCCATGAAAAATATAAATAAGCTATATTCTTTTACTCTCAAAAAGCTCTCATTTAGTGGAGCAGACAGACATGAGAACACTTGTTAAGCACAACAAAATGAAATAAATCTTACAAAGAAACAATGCTATATTATATGAATGTTAAAGAAGAGTGGAATTCTGGGAATTCTTCATGGAGGAGGTAGGATTCAAGTTAGGCCTTACTAGATGAGTGGAATTAAGTATTAAATATTAATAATTAAATATTATTCAGGCTTAGAGGATTATTAATGCAAAATCAGAGAGGTATAACAGTATATTGCACACCTTGAAAGCTATACGCATTTTGGGAGTATAAGATGTAGTGTAATGTTTCTTGAGCAGCAATTACTACTATGTACCAGGGACCAAATTATATACTGGGGACTATATTGGAGAATGAGACAGATATGGTCCCTGATCTTTTGAACCTTAAAGTCTAGGCCAGGTATGGTGGCTCATACCTGTAATCCTAGCACTTTGAGAGGCTGAGGCAAAAGCATAGCTGGAGGCCAGGCGCTTGGAACCAGCCTGAGCAACACAGTGGGTCCCTGTCCTTACAAAAAAATAGAAAAATCTGGCTCAGCGCCTGTGGCTCAACTGGCTAAGGCGCCAGCCACGTACACCTGAGCTGGCGAGTTTGAATCCAACCCGGTCCCGCCAAACAATAATGACAGTTGCAACCAAAAAAATGGCTGGGCGTTGTGGCGGGCGCCTGTAGTCCCAGCTACTTGGGAGGCGGAGGCAAGAGACTCACTTGAGCCCAGGAATTGGAGGTTGCTGTGAGCTGTGATGCCACAGCACTTTATCCAGGGTGACAGCTTGAG
>CAUYON010118804.1:0-11598 GCA_963573935.1 Arctocebus calabarensis
CCTTCTAAGATGCACCATAGGTGTGATCCTGCCAATTACCCTCCCTCCACCCTCCCCTACCCTCCCATGCCCCTTTCCCCATATTCTTGTGCTATAATTGAGTTATAGCCTTCATATGAAAGCTATAAGTTAGCTTTATACTAGGGCTGAGTACATTGGATACTTTTTCTTCCATTCTTGAGATACTTTGCTAAGAAGAATATATTCTTAAAGTGCTGATAATAAATATTTTAACCTTTGCAGGCGAGGTGGTCTCCTGCCTAACTAGTCAACTCTGACATCATAGCACAAAAGAAACTATAGTTAATACATAAATGAAGGAGCATACCTATGTTCCTATTTAAAAAAAAAAAAACAGGTGGCTACAGTGGTTGGCCAACCTCTAGTCTAGAGCAGCAGGTTCTTAACCTTAGATTCTGAAAACACATACTACTTGGTCCCCCCCCCCCCCAGCTTCTGATTCAGGAAGTCTGGGATAGGTTGGAGAATGTGCCTTTCCAACAACTTCCCAGGTGATACAAAGGCACTTTGAGAGAACCTCTGGTCTTGATGGTAGAGAAGACATTTAAGAGCACAGCTCTGAAGCCAAGTAGCCTGCTCAAATCCACCCTCTTTCCCCTATTAACTGAGAAACCCTGGATAGTTAGTTTCATTATATTTCTGGCCCTCATCTGCAGATTTAGGACATACGGTTGCCCTGAGCTAAATGAGTTAATGCATGTGAAGTCCTTAGAACCATGTCTGGCACAGGATCAGTCATAAAAAATGTTAGTTCTTGCTACAAGTTGGCTGACGCCACCTCATTTTATTTTCCCAACCACCCTACTAGGTAGATCTGCTGGCACATTATAGGTGAAGTAATTAGGGCACAAGGGGCTATGCACTGCCCAGAGCACAGAGCTGGTAAAGGGCAACCTCAGGGCCCTCTGCACAGCTGTCCCTTCCTGGCACTGGGGACAACAGGTCGTCTTCATTGGAGGCCCACAGGAATTTAAGCCCGTGTGGTAGGTGGGCCTTGTTCCCTGTGCCTAGAACTCAAGAACAAGCTGTGCTCTTCTGATTCTGACACCCTCCCCTGTGCTTCCTTGGTGGCCACAGTGGAGTCAAAGAAAGAGGAGGCCTCTGCCTCCATCCAGCTCTTGATTCCACTTTCTGTTGGAAGCCACTAGCCTGCATGCGGCCCTCCTGGGCTAGGTTGGAAAGTCTTGTGACAGTTACTGGCAATGTGTCAGATATTTTATCTACCTTATCTCATTTAATCCTCAATATAATTCCCTGTGGTGAGTAACATCATCATCCTCACTTAACAAATGGCTTAGTGGAGTGGACCTGAGCCATGTAACTGGCAAGCCTGCGTACTAATGTAGAGACACAGATCTGAATGCTTCCAACATTTTCATTCTTTCCCCATACATGATCTTGCCTTCCTAAAAAGTGGAGAAGTTAACAGAAAATGAAGGAAAGAGAGCACTAGGCTACATTTAGAGCAAGAACTTGAAATGTCCAAAATCTAATTTTATCTCTTAACCAATTTTGGTCATTTTCCTGGAAAAAATAAAAGCAAGCTTCAGGGAATCCATACCTCTCAGATAAAGATGTGTTTGCCTGAGAGGCAAATGAACTCTTACTAATTTGAACCAGAAAGGAGGTCTATGAGTCTTGCTGTCACGTGGGTGACTCTCACGGAGAGAGGGAGGGAGACTTTTATGAGAAGAAAGTCAGGACCGGAGTGGCTATGACCCCTTATCCTTAAAAATGAAAAGGAAGAATAATCAAATGTACGCTGAGAATGTAACAGCAAACAAGCTCTGAGATGACATTTGGGCTGTGTGGTTTTCTTCTGGCTGTGTGACAATAAGTGCCTGTTCAGCTGCCTTTTCTCAAAGCAGGGGAAAGGTCTCTTAGCTAAAATGTCACAATGCATCTTATTTTCCATTTTCAGCATGTGTTCCAAGGGGAGACTGACACTCCGTCCTGCCCTCACGCACCAGTTTGAAAATAACAACAGCAAACAAAAAGAAAGATTAAAAAAAAAAAGGCTGTGGGGACAGTTTGGAGCTGGTGCCAGCTATGGGTGAGGAAGAGGCGGAGGAAGCCAGAGGCAGCTTTGACTCCTAAGGAGTCTCAGCAAGGGAATTTGACCTGTTTTGCACCATCACGTGATGCTCTTTCAATCACTCTGTGATTGTCAGAATTAAATTTAAAAGTCAGAAGATTTTTATGGCCAATTTATTGGCTATTACTACAAGTCTTGGTTTCCAAATAACCATCACTTGGTAACGTGGTGATTTGGGCCCTGACTCAGTGGCAGGCATGACCCTCCTCCTTTCTAAAACCAACTCCATCATTGGGACTTTGAAGGCCTCATGTACTTCGCCCCATCTGCCTCTCCAGCCCTATTTCTCATGGCTCATTTCTTGTTCTCTCCTTGTGCTGCTGATTTTGTTGTTTCACCATTACCAGTCGAGGGTCTATACCCATGTGGCTCCTTCTTCCCAGGATGTCTTTCATCCCACACCCACCCTTTCATGCCATCATCTCCTTCACTCCTTCTTATCTATAACTTGTGAAACTGGGCCATATGTAGTGTCCAATCTCAGAGTGTATTTGTGGTCATAGAAACATAGTCCAGAACCAAATAGATTCTCAAAATCACTCGGGTTCTTCACCTGTACAACTAGCCCTGATACTACCATCTTCTCCCAACGGGATTATTACAATGAGCCTACTCACTGCTCTACCCATGTGCAGACTTCCTGTTTTACTCAGTACTTCATGCTGCCACTGGAACAATCTTTCTAAAGCAGAAGTCTCCTCTTCTGCCCATTTTCACTTTGACTCTTTTTCACTCAATTACTCTAAACAAATTATCATCCCCAGTCATGCCAGCTCTTCCCTAATAATCTTTTACAGCCCATTTCATATGCCCCTTCCATGATAAGTATTTCAGTGCCAGACACTGTTACTTTCTCCTGTCTTGTTTCTGCCATCTTCTCTTATAGGGCTTGTGGTATCTCTTACGTTACCGTCATTAGTTTGTACATCTTCTACTAGGGCTCTCCCAACCTTTTTGGCACAGGGGACTGGTTTCATGGAAGACGATTTTTCCATGAATGGGGGTGGGTTGGAGGTGGGGAGTATTAGATTCTCATCGGGAGTGTGCAACCTTGATCCCGCGCATGTGCAGTGTACAGGATCCGCACCCCTGAGGATGTGACGTCACTGTTGATTGGCCAGGAGGCGGAGTTCCGGCAGTGATTGAGTGGAGAGTGGCTGTAAAAACACATAAAGCTTCACTCACCTGCCCTTCACCTCCTGCTGTGAGGCCTGCTTCCTAACAGGTTCTGGTTTGCAACCCTGGGGTTGGGGACCTCAGCACTAAAGGATGAACTCCTTGAAGCCGAGGGTTTCTTTTTACTTATCTTTGGGTCCGTAGCAAAGTGATCTGTATAGTTCGTGAATGTCTTCACCAAATTTAAATTTATGTAACATTCTAATCTTTACATTGCATTCTCACCTTTGCTTACTAGTCATTCCAATCTATCTATCAGATATATAATATTGTTCCAATTTTAAAATGAGAAAATTGAGGCTTATGATGTCAAGTGACTAGTCCAAAGTGGTATGGTTTGTAGGCAACAGACCTAGACTTGAAGCCAGATCTTTAACTCCTCTTACAAGTCTGAACTTCTGTGGTTCTATAATTCTGTTCAAAATTTTATGCCAGAAAGGAGAGGAGAATGATTATTTCATTACATACTGTAGAGAAAAAAACATTGGAAAATGCTCCTCCCTTGTATGCAAGGCTGTATTATGGCCCATTGGAAATGAACATTATAAACATTAGCTTCAGCAATGTAACATAACAGCAGCTCCCTTTATTATCATTGTTTAAACATTTGGGTAGTAAGTAGGTACACCTCATCCAACATATGTTCTCAGTCAAACATATCCTCTATGCAAATTTTATGGGGTTATCATTATTAGATGTTATTTATTCAAAAGGCAGAAGGTGCCAACGTGCAGAAAATAATGAACAAGACTGGACTGTGGAAAAACAGCTTAATTATGTAGGTCAAGAGTTCTTAACCAGACAACTACAAAGGTTTAGTAGCATTTAAAAATCACTTTATAAAAAGTGTTGGGGGGGTAGGGGGAAGACTGGCATAGGGATATGCATATATTGTCTCCTGGCATATTAAAATAAGATTTGACTATTATAAAACTATCTTATACAAAGTCCTCAAAAGAGCAGAAATCTTTTCCTATGGATTGCACATGCCAAAGCCAACACAAAAAAGGACATGTTCAAGGGAGAAGAACATGGTGTTTATAATCTGCAGGTCTTCGTTTGAATCCCTGCTCTGTCATTTACTATCTGGGTGAACTGGGACAAGTCACTTCATTATTCTGAAGCTTCTCATTCTTATTGTGAAAAGGGGATAAAGGGGATAATGATATTGAACTCTCCCAAATGTTTATTATTAAGAAGAATAACCAATAAGACCTATGTAATAAGAAACCTTGGAGCTTAGTGCATACTCAATGCATATTACCCTCAGACTTCTAAATATGGGCTTTTAGAGGAAGATGTGAGTTAGAGACAATTTAAGAGGATGTATTCATCTTCTATTTGTATTCCAGATTTTATGGTTCTCTTCTTGAAACATCCTTTGAATTTAGTTTTCTGGTTCTTAAGAATTTAGTTTTCCTGGTCTCTTAACTATTTCCCTTAATAGTGACCATCTGAGCTTGTATAGGAGAAAACTTTCTATACCACGTGGGAGATGGGAAGGAACTTGTCAAGGCAAGGGATAGCCATAGAAGAACATAGCGGGTGAGGTGATGGGATAAGTCAAAATAGAAAAGATGGAAAAGAACTCATCAAAAGGATATTTTGTAAATGTTATTGTTTATCATGATGTGAATCTTGAAGTTTCATATTAAATCTTTTTCCTTTGAATACTGTATGTTTCATTTGCTCATTTATTTATTTGAGACAGGATCTCACTATGTTGCCCTGAGTAGAGTGCCATCGCACAACAGCTGACAGCAACCTCAAACTCTTGGGCTTAAGCCATTCTCCTGCCTCAGCCTCCCAAGTAGCTGGGATTGTAGGCACCCACCACAACGCCCGCTTATATTTTTTTGTTGCAGTTGTAGTTTTAGCTGGCCCAGGCCAAGATCGAACCCTCCAGCTTCTGTGTATGTGGCTGATGCCCTATTCACTGAGTTGTGGGTGCCAAGCCTGCTTATTTATTAGGAGACCAGGCCTCAAATTGTTGGACCACAGTGGCACAATCACAGGTCCCTCTAAATGCAAACTTCTGGACTCAAATGATCCTCCTTGCCAGGTGAGGGGGTTCACACCTGTAATCCTAGCAGTTTGGGAGGCTGAGGTGGGGGGGATTGCCTGAGCTCATGAGTTTGAGACCAGCCTGAGCTGGAGCAAGACCTCATCTCTAAAAATAGCTGGGTGTTGTGGGGGCCTGTAGTCCCAGCAACTTGGGAGGCTGAGCCCAAGAGTTTGAGGTGGTTGTGAGCTATGATGTTAGGGCACTCTACCAAGGGTGACAAAGTAAGACCCCATCTCAAAAAGAAAAAAATCTTCCTGTCTCAGCCTCCTAAGTAGCTGGGATTACAGGTGCACACCACCACACCTGGCTATTTTGTAAAGATGGAGGTCTACCTAGGTGATCACTGGTAGTCCTGCCACATTAGCCTCCCAAAGTGCTAGGATTACAGGTGTGAGTCTGGTATTCATTTGTTTGCTTTAATTTTCTCTCTCTTTTTTTTTTTTTTTGTTTTGTAGAGACAGTCTCATTTTATTGCCCTCGGTAGAGTGCCGTGGCGTCACACAGCTCACAGCAACCTCCAGCTCCTGGGCTTAGATAATTCTCTTGCCTCAGCCTCCTGAGTAGCTGGGACTACAGGCGCCCGCCACACAAAGCCCAGCTACTTCTCTGTTTTGCAGTTTGGCCGAGGCTGGGTTTGAACCCACCACCTTTGGTGTATTGAGCCGGTACCCTACTCAATGAGCCACAGGCACCATCCTAAATTTTTTATTATAGGCTCAGCTCCTATTGCTCAGTGGTAAGGGTGCCAACCACCTACACTAGGGTTGGCAAGTTTGAATCTGGCCAGGCCTGCTAAAAAGAAAAGCCGAGTATTGTGGCCACCTATAATCCCAGCTACTCCTGAAGCTGAGGCAAGAGAATTGCTTAAGACCAAGAGTTGGAGGTTGCTGTGGGCTGTGATGCCAGGGCACTCTGCCGAGGGTGACGTAATAAAACTGTCAAAAAAAATTTTTTTATCATATATATATATTCTGAAGTACTTTGTCATTATAGAGTATAATCATTTACATTTTATCGCATAAACTCATCCATGGAAAAATCAAATCTTTCATCTAACATGTAACACTCAACATTTTTTTTTTTTTTTCGAGACAGAGTCTTACTTTGTCACCCTTGGTAGAGTGTCACAGCGTCATAACTCACAGCAACCTCAAACTTTTTGGGCTCAAGCAATTCTCTTGCCTCAGCTTCCCCAGTAGCTGGGGTTGCAGGTGCCCAGCACAACACCCAGCTATTTCTAGAGATGATGTCTCACTCTTACTCCAGCTGGTTTTGAACCTGTGAGCTCAGGCAATCCACCCACCTCCACCTCCCAGAGGGCTAGGATGGCAGGTGTGAGCCAGTGCACCGGCCTCTTCGTTTCTGGGGAAGTGGAGAGGAACCAACGTATCATTCACCAGTGGAACTGAAGGCCCCTACTGCCCTTGGACTCTCCATCCAAATATTACCCTTTCCAACTGGGCTGTCCCAAAACTTCACTTCTTGGAACTTTCCTTCTCCCCACCAACTTTCCAGAGGAGTCCAAGGGGTTGAGGGAGGATGCACGGAGCCTGCCTCACCTCTTCTATCCAGAGTCTCAGAATTTACAGTCTGGAGCCTACTTGGAGGGATTTGGGGCATCTATTTCCTACTTAATCTCCGAAGATAAATACTTCATATATCCTCGTATGTGTGGTTTCTTGGGAAGAGGTGTGGACAAGTCTGAAAGTCACCACGTATGAATAGAGCCCAACTGCGTCCTTCCAAGATGCACCATAGGTGTGGTCCCACCAATTACCCACCCCCCATCCTCTCCTACACTCCTCTCCCTTACCCCATATTCTTGTGCTATAACTGGGTTTTAGCCTTCATATGAAAGCTATAAATTGGTTTCATAGTAGGGCTGAGTATATTGGATACTTTTTCTTCCATTCTTGAGATACTTTGCTGTTCTTTTTGTAGAGACAAGAGTCTTACTTTATCACCCCCCATAGAGCGCTGTCACACAGCTCACAGCAACCTCCAACTCTTGGGCTTAGGCGATTCTCTGGCCTCAGCCTCCCGACTACAGGTGCCCACCACAAAGCCCGGCTATTTTTTTTCTGTTTTGCAGTTCCGCTGAAGCCAGATTTGAACCCGCCCGGCAGCTGGGACTACAGGTGCCCACCACAAAGCCCGGCTATTTTTTTTCTGTTTTGCAGTTCTGCTGAAGCCAGGTTTGAACCCGCCACCTTGGGTATATGGGGCTGGTGCCCTACTCGATGAGCCACAGGCGCCGCCCTGCTGTTCATAGTTTTTAAATATTTAGAAGGGTGGGCCTCCATTTGTTGCTCCAGAGTCAGGAAAGCCTGTGTGATATATTGGAACTAGGGAGGATTGAAGCACTTCCTTCAGGGGTCTGTTCTGAACAAAACCATGATCAGACCTGGGTGGTGAGTTTACTCTGTCCCCCCAACCAAGACATTTTTAATAAATTTTTGGATTTTGTAAGTTTATTTTAAAATGTTAATTAACGGAATTAAATGAGAAAACAGATATCAGGCAGGATGACAAAAGTAGTTAAAATCGGGCGGTGGGCTTGGCGCCTGTGGCTCAATGGGCTAAGACGCCAGCCATGTACACCTGAGCTGGTGGGTTCAAATCCAGCCCGGGCCCACCAAACAGTGACGGCTGCAACCAAAAAAATGTCCGGGCGTTATGACGGTGTCTGTAGTCCCAGCTACTTGGGAGGTGGAAGCAGGAGAATCACTTGAGCCCAGGAATTGGGGGTTGCTGTGAGCTGCGATGCTGCAGCACTCTACCCAGGGTGACAGATTGAAGCTCTTTCAAAAAAAAAAAAATTGGCCGGTACCTGTGGTTCAGTGGGTGGCGCTGGCCCCATAATCAGAGAGTGGTGGGTCCAAACACAGACCCGGCCAAGCTGCAACAAAAAAATAGCCGGGGCTCGGTGCAGCTAAGGCGACAGCCACATACACCAGAGCTGGCGGGTTCAAATCCAGCCTGGCCCACCAAACAATGACAACTACAACCAAAAAATAGCCAGGCATTGTGGCAGGTGGCTATAGTCCCAGGTACTTGGGAGACTGAGGCAAGAGACTCGCCTTAGCCCAGGAGTTGGAGGTTGCTGTGAGCTGTGATGGTACAGTACTCTACCAAGGGCAACATAGTGAGAGACTGTCTCAATATATTTATAAATTCAAGTTTTGTTTTTTCTTAATCATTAACTTCTTATTATTTATTTATTTTTTGAGACAAGAGCCTCAAGCTGTCGCCCTGGGTAGAGCGCTGTGGTATCACAGCTCACAGCAACTTCCAACTCTTGGGCTCAAGCAATTGTCTTGCCTCCGCCTCCCAAGTAGCTGGAACTACAGGTGCCCGCCATGAACCCAGCTATTTTTTTGGTTGCAGTCATTGTTTGTTGGGCCCAGGCTATTTTCGAACCCGCCAGCTCAGGTGTTATGTGACTGGCGCCTTAGCTGCTTCAGCCACAGGCCCCGAGCCTAATTTCTGATTTTAACTTTATTGCTTTCTTTTTTTTTTTTTTTTTTTTTTGAGTCAGAGTATCAAGCTGTGGCCCTGGGTAGAGTGCTGTGGCATCACAGGTCACAGCAACCTCACACTCTTGGACTTCAGCAATTCTCTTGCCTCAGCCTCCCAAGTAGCTGGGACTACAAGCGCCTGCCACAACGCCCGGCTATTTGTTGTTGTACTTGTCATTGTTTTAGCTAGCCTGGGCTGGGTTGGAACCCACCAGCCTCTGTGTATGTGGCTGGCACCCTGCCCACTGAGCTATGGGTGCTGCCAGCGCCCGGCTGTTTTTAGAGACAAGGTCTCACACTGCCTCAGGCTGGTCTCGAACTCCTGAGCTCAAGCAATCCGCCCCTCTGGGCCTTCCAAAGTGTTGGGATTATAGGTGTAAGCCACTGTGCCTGGCCTTATTGCTTTCTTGTATTTCTTTGGGGTTGACAATGTTGTTTTTCTAAATTGTTTTTAGACCACATAATGAGCTTCAAGCGTTTTTCTAACTTCTTGAATGAGGTGAGTCTTTTTTCCAGTATTTCCTCTTTTTTTTTTTGCAGTTTTTGGCCCACGGCTGGGTTTGAACCTGCACCTCTGGCATATGGGGCCACCGCCCTGCTCCTTTGACCCACAGGCACCACCCTTTTTTCCAGTGTTTTCCTTCAAAGGGCAACCTACTGAATTTTCCTCTGAAGGGGTGGAGATCGGCTCCCTAGCGCCACCTGTTGACTTTCCAGGATATCACACCCACTGGATACGACCTTTTGGCATTTCCTTAATTTTCAATATATTTTTGCCAAAAGACGAGAGAAGAATTCTGGGTGAGATGACAGAAAGCAGACACTGGGCATGAAAAGATCAAATATCAGTTGAGAATTGGCACAAAATAAGCCAATTCTCAGAGCCGAGGAAAAATCAAAGCATTGTCTAGCCGAGGGCGTAAGTAGCAGCCTGGATGTTTGGAAGTGGGGAACAAAGCCAGACCATTCTGGGGCGTGAAGTGGAATCTGGAGTTGAGAGAGTTTCTGTGTTGTAGGTGGGAGCTACTGATGGGTTTATTTAGGGCAGGGTGCCGTGATCTCAGACGGGATTCAGCCAAGGCCAGCAGGACGTCAGCTGGGATGGACGGAGCTTGGGAGAGGTCAGGGCACAGATGGGAAAGTTGTTTGGATGAAAGGAGTCACAGAAATCCGGGGTGGGGGGAGGTAGAAAGGAAAAGATGATGAAACCTTTTAAAGAGTTTCAAAGAGCCTGAGATATACCTGGGGGAGCAGAACCAGGGTCAGGGCTGTGCCATGCCACGGGAAGCCCCGAAGTCCTGGTGGAGAAGAACAAGGGAGAAAGTCGGTGGGGACTCCTGCTGGAGCGACTCCTTCAGTCCTAACTACACAGGTGAATGGAAGGGGCATGGACAGGAGGTGGGTTCCAGGAAGAATGGACTCTTCAGCCCTGTAGATCTTTTCACTCACAGTCAACAGACAAGTTATTAGAGAACCGTTGTTTTGTTATCAGATGGTCCATTTCTCCTTACCTACCAGGCCGCACCTGTCCGGTGGCAGGTACTGACTGGTGCTGTGTTTTGGATAACAGGTCATGTGGACGAGAGGTTAACTAGATGAAACGCCCAGAAACAGGGAATATTTTCTTCATTTCAGAGAAGGTTTGCTACAAGTTTCCTTTAAATAGAGGCCTCTCCCCGGGGGGCTGAAAAATATTCAATTTACCGAGATTGTGCCTGTGTTGAACTTTTACATGATTGACTCCTCTCGATAGATGTTATTCCTTCCCCCAACCCCCACTCCCAGTAGCTTCTATACACATCAGCCTTGGCCTTCCACCCCGGAGAGCTATGCACTTCCTGCTTGGAAATTAGATTAGGCCTCCTCACTGGGGCCAGACTGGTCTGAGTTGTCCCAGCTGGAGGCTGTTTGACCTTTCTAAGAGCGTCAGCATCACCCTGCTGCCACCCCCCACCCCCCGGTCTGGTTATTTTGCCCAATGTCTGCTGCAAGATAATCACCATGGAAGCTCTGGGCCGGGCCTCCTGCTTCTGGACTTCAGGCAGATGAGAAGAGGGGGAGAAAAGGTTCCCAGTATAGTCACATATCCATACGAAGCGTGGTGGGCTCCGGAGGATGAAAGGGGAGGTCTAGCCAGACCTTGGACAACTGTCCCAGCCCATGATGGAGTCAAGGCTAAACCAGGATGAGAAACGGGGGTGTGTGGGAGGAAGACTGAACATCCTCCCATGGTGGCAGTGACAGAGTCACCTAGACAGCAGTGGCCACGCGTTTAGGGACGTAACTGCGCTCTGTGATTGTGAGGGATAGGAGTTTCCCTTCGCGGGATTATTTTTGGCGTCCTGATAAGTGACTGATAAGCATCCAGGCCATCAGCTCTCAGCCTCAACTCCTGCACCGCACGGGCTCTGTCTACATTTACACAACTTTCCTTTCCCACTGTGTTCATTTAACGTAGCTGTGGTTCTAGGAAACTCTTCCCTGGGAAGATAGAAATTGCAAGTAAACAAACTATTATTTATTTTTTTCTTTCTTTCTTTTTTTTTTTTTTTGAGACAGAGCCTCCAGCTGTCACCCTGGATAGAGTGCTGTGGCATCACAGCTCACAGCAACCTCCAATTCCTGGGCTCAAGCGAGTCTCCCGCCTCTGCCTCCCAAGTAGCTGGGACTACAGGCACCCGCCACAACGCCCGGCCATTTTTTGGTTGCAGCCGTCATTGTTG
>CAUYON010118805.1:0-10603 GCA_963573935.1 Arctocebus calabarensis
GCCCCATGGAGAAGCTGGAAAGCCGCTCCGGCGCAGAGCCAGAGCCGGAGCCACAGTAGCTCTTGGCTGCCTCCGCTGCACTTGTCAGTGCCTGGGTCCCACCTGCCAGAGATAGTGGCCCAAGGTGGTGCCGGAGCAGCTGGCAGAGGGGCAGCTGGGGCAGTGACTTCAGGGACTGACCTCCACATTTTCAATGTCAATAGAAAATGGGTTATGGAAAAGCTATATGTCCTGTTTCTGAGATGAAGCTCTTTAAATCTAAATTGGAACTCCTCTTATACTTTTCCAGTGACTCCACACGTTTCGTTTGGGAATGCAACCAATGGTTTTTGCGCTAACTGATTTTGCGGGCTGGGATGAGGCAGCGGAGGTGAAAACACCTGGAGGGCCAGATAAATGTCCTCGGGTGGGCCGCATGTGACCCATGGGGGCTGTAGTTTGAGGACCCCTGCTCTTGGCATTTACTGAGTGAGAGAAAAAGCAACAGGAGGTCTTTGTGTCAGAGAGGATGTGATTTACAAGTATACCATAAAGAGACCAAGAGTTCAAGTTTTGACCTTTGAAGGCCAGATAGTGTGTTTTGCTTTTACATCAGACCACCTGTGTCTCCCTGAGCTGATCCTCACCTAGCACATTTTTGCTGGTTGTGCAGAGCTACCTTGTATCATCTTCACCTGTGGTGAGCTCCCTATCTGTCAGATTTCAAGTTTGTGAGATCCCAAGACCTTTTAGTCAAGAACGTATTGACTTACAAGATAGATGCAAGTTGAGGGTTTTCCACACGTTAAATCACTTTCATGACCAAACTAAGTTTACGACAATTTCAGAGACATGATATGTTGTTAATAGATAATGCTACGATTGCTTCTGGTCCATGAAACCATATCACAAATCACTGAAGTCAGAAGGGGGAATGCTTGACACTCAAAATGTGATTCCTGGAACCCAAAGTCCATTTTCAGAACAACATTTTCTGTCGCAGAAGAAACCGCAATCGTATTTTTCAATATGAATGCATATGTGTGATAGTGTCTATTAATGTTCATATGGTATATATTAAAATATCCATTTTACACGTGGGAATACAAAGATCCAGTGATGAAATTCCTCATTCTGGATCAAACATTACACAGATCAAAGTTTTGTCAGATTCTAAAGTCTGTGCATTTTCCACTGAAGCTATTTGGTTTCCTCTTACCCTGATAGTCCAAAAAATGCTTCTGGAATTTTATGGTGGGTTTGTCTCTGTCAGATTTTACATCCCTGTCTTTCAGGAATGTTACAATTTAAATCTGGAACCCCTAAGAACATTTTCAGATGAACTTTCTTTACCCAGGTGGTACTGAAAGTACTAAGATTGAATTGAGGCAACCTGGTTCACATTATAGCAGAGACAGGCATTTATTTTGGCTGAGCAAGAGGATCATGTTGGAAGTTACCTGTTCCTGAATTTGTATATAACATGAACGGTAATATTATGTTTGGAACTCTTACTACCATGTCAATATTTCATATCCTTTTCCTGTAATTATTATATATGCTGTTGAGAATTTTAATAGGCAGAGGAAATCATCGAAGGCAACTAAATATCCTGATTTTCTTATGAATCTCTGAATTGGGCCATGGTTCTAGTTGTGCACAGTTTTTGTATAGACATTGAATTTAAAACATCAGCATATCAACAAATATTTCCTCTCCAGCAAATATTTCTTCTTCTTTTGTGACATGCTAAACCAGGTTTTGTAACTGGTGTGCTTTACGTCACAGCCACTGGATGTCACTATAGTTCCCCAGATAGAGCCCTCTGCTTTTATAATCAGTTTAAGAAAAGAAGGTATGTGGTAGTGGGGGGAATCTTCAGTTTCAAGTCCTCAGGAACTTAATGGGATCTGTGTTTGTCTTGCTCCCATTTTGATTCCTAATTGAAGCCGTGGTCTGAAGTGGTGGCAATTAACACAATACCTCAAGCGCATACCTATAGACTCTTTGGGAAGAGGAATTAATTGTGTTTTAGTACCATTGCTAGGGACAGTTGAGATTTCCATGGTGAATATCATTGTGGAGTGGCTTTAATAAGCAAAATGAATGACTAGAGGCTTTTAATGAAACCGTTTTTAATGTGTGCAGCTATACCCACGTGATCTCTTTAAGACAGAAGCCACAAACAGTGGCAGCGAGGGAATGGTTCACAGCTGCCTGCTTTGAAGCTTTTTGTTCGCTTTTCCTTTTCCTCTTTATTTTTAAACAAAGGAGGCATACTTGTTTTCCTTGTTGTCTGAAGCTGATATGAGGTTGTACTTTCTGCATGGTGTACAGCCTACCAGCCATCAGAGTGGTGACCACTCTCATCACTAGCAGAGGTCATTGTGAGGCTTTTGGGACGTGTGGCACTATGGGTCCTTCTCTACAGAGAATCAGGGGCCTTGACCTCCTGAGCTGTGGGAGGACTTGGTCTTTCGGTGGCACTTACAGGCTAAAACTAGGAAGCATTTAACAAAGAGTGGCAAGTGCCGTAATTACATTTGCTTCCGGAGTTTGCTGCATTTTCTTCCACATCGTCTCCTGGTCTCGGCCACATGAGCCCAGGCCCCACCTCCTCCTCCCCAGGTGTTGTGTTAGCCTCACAACTGGGCCTCTTGCCTTTGGTCTTACCATGCTTATCCATCAGAACGCAGATCCGATTCTCCTAGTATTCGGGTCCCAGGGCCTTGGCGGGGTGTATAGCATCTTGTGACGTCTGCAGCCTTGTGTCTCACCCTCCTTGTAGTTTACGCGTTAGAGAGCTGTCTGCAGATTCTTGTAAACACTCTGGTTCCTATGCAGTTTCCTTGCTTGTGCTGGTAAGGTTTGCAGAAAGTCCTTTCGTGCCCCTCTCTACTTGGATAAACTGCTACGCTTCTTCCCAGACAGTTATTTTATTTAAAAATGGCAAGAAAGTATAACTCTTAACCCTTTTTTAAAAATACCTATGAAAATAAAGTAAAAGTGAAAACCCCCAGCTGTCCAAGGTGACTGACCGCAGAGTGCTACGATCTAGGGGTAGTGGAGAGAGAAAAGCAGCTGGAGGCATCGCACACTCGGTGCTGTGAAGCCGTCACCCCTTCCAGTGGAGAGCGAGCGGAGAGACACAGCCTCTTCCACGTCCTGATTTCTGCCGCTGCTTTGGAGTTCCTCGAGATGATGAGGACACTTGCAAGTACTGCCCATTCTCATACGTGCCTTGGGAAATTGCAAATCCTGAAAATCAAAGTCAGGTGCAGGAGGAACTGGGTGTGTTAGTGATAATAGGTGATGCTATCTGTGTGTGGGGGTGGGGGGGATACAAACAGTGTGGACAAGATTTGGAAGCGAGGCTACTCAAAACAGATGATTTACAGTATCAATGAACTAGAAAAGTAAAACCTACTGGTATAACAGGAGAATGTTATAAATTATGATATGTCCATAGGATGTAATGTCACATAGCTTTTGATCATGCTTTTGATCTGCCTTTGAAGACTGGTGTGGGCAAATTTAAGACTGTGATGATTATCGAATCAAAGCAGTACATAAACACATGTAGTCTTTCCTATTTTTATGAAAAATATTTCCACACATTCCTAGAGACCCAGAGGAAAAGACAAGAGGGGAATGTACTGAAAGGTTGGAGCTTAAGCCCTGATCAATAGGTTTAAAGATAGATTGGATTGTCACCTATGCTTGTAAAATGTGTTATTTTAAGTATCGGAAAAAAAGAAATAAACACAATTTTAAAGACTTTTAGAGATTTTTTTTTTTTTTTGAGATGGAGTCTCACTCTGTTTCTCCCAGCTCACACCTCAAACACCTGTGCCCGAGTGCTCCTCCTGCCTTAGGCTGCCAGTAGATGGGACTACAGGCATTTGGCTTGGCTACTTTTTCTATTTGTAGCAAGGACAGGGTCTTGTCTGGCTCAGGCTTGTCTCAAACTCCTGAGCCCAGGGGATTCTTCCTCCGCAGCCTGCCAGAGTGCTAGAATTACAGGTGAGAGCCACTGCACCTGGCCTAATTTGTAGAGATTTTTAAAGACAGTTCGGATATCTCCCTGAAGCCCCAAATTGGGTGAAGTACCCATCTTTTTTGTTGCCATAAAATTTTTTACAACTGTCTTAATAGCGATCATTAAAAAATTAGATAAGAAATCTATAAGAGCTAGGACTCAATGAACATGTACATCTTTGTAACCCAAAGTCTAAAACTAATAAATGTGTTTTGAATTAAGTTGTAGTAAACTGCAAGGTTTTTATTCTAAATTCAAAAGATGGATGCCAAGATGGAAATTTACTCTGAGTCCTTAAAGGATGCCTTGGGTAACTCTGAATTTATGGAAGCCATTTATAAGTTCTTTAGGTATTTACTTAGCCTGAGCTTGTATATATTTACAAGCATTTTTAGAAAAAATAAGCCTTTCTATGAATAGAACTTGTAATTGTTGGGTCTGAGTTAATTGAACACTATTTCCATTTGCTGAAGAATGAACTGCAAGGCCTGTATGGTCATCAAGCTGGAGTGTCACGATTTTCCCATTACAGTACTTGGGGAGTTAGATCAGGCAATGGCAATTTTCTGGGGGATCCTGCTGGTATTAAGTAGTATTCATAGGTTAAGAGACCTTTTAGAAATTGAGCCCTGTTTTATTCTTACCTCTCCAGTTTTTGTTTTGCTTGGTCAGAGGCTGTTCGTTTTTAATCTGAAAATAAGATTGACAAAATGTATGTAGTTTCTACCCAGCGCGGAGAAAGTACAAGGACCATTTATCTTCTGGAGTTTCCTATAACAAAGGTATACAAAGAATTGTTTTCTGGGAGAATTAGAGGTAAAAGCCACTTTTGTTTCTTCTCTTATCAAGTGATGAGAAGAGTAGGGACTCGGGTTTCTATTTGAGCCCCATGCTGTACTTTCAGTAGACTCAGCGAAGAAATCCAGGCAGAAGGTCACAGGTGAGCACTTTCCATTCTTGGAGGATTGTGGTTCTCTATAAAAGACTTTGAAGTTAAATCAACAGTTTCAGAAGAAACTTCTTCTTTTCTTCTTTTTCTTTTCTTTT
Source organism: Arctocebus calabarensis (assembly GCA_963573935.1). NCBI lineage: Eukaryota > Metazoa > Chordata > Mammalia > Primates > Lorisidae > Arctocebus > Arctocebus calabarensis. Next base: position 5,066 of record CAUYON010118805.1, read on the forward strand.
TTTAAAGAAAAAGTTTCTGAAAATTAGAGAACAGAATTACATATATGTGTTATTAATAATTTGGCAATATTTCTTTCTATTTACCATAGATCTGTTAGAAATAAAAATTAAACTTAATGCAGTATGAGGTTTTTGTTTTGTTTGCAAAAAGCTTTTACACTCTTTTTGAAGCTTTTCTTTTCTACCTTCTTGGTTTCTAGTTTGAAGTAATTTAAGAGGGCTTCCCTTGTATTTTTCTACCAACATATGAGGGGTCATTGACAATTATAATTCACTTTCCAGGGCCTGAAAAATAACTTCAGAAAGTTTTTTTTAAAATAGACTTATATCTGTTGAGTTTTAATAATTTTATTATAGCATTTTTGATGGAATTTATGAAGTTTTAAAAGAAGGGTTTTTGAAATAATGATGATTTCATCATGGGGAAGCTACCTGGGGTCATTTCTTAAATGGTAACTCAAAAACTATCTGAATTCTTTCTGGATTTTGAATGTTGCAGTCAGAAGCTCTTAGTTATATTAACATGTCTTTTTTGGCATTTTAAGTTATAAATTACTTAGTAAGATTATTTACTTGGTTAAAATTTACTTAGTAAAAGAAAAACCAAAAAGTACTAGAGGCCACCTCATCTACTGTCCCCCTCCCCTCCTTTTCTTGGGTCTTGGTAATGGTGTTTTATGGTTGGGCATAGGCAATAGAAAATTGGTGTTTAGCAACTTCACCTTCAACATTTTTCTTTTCCTTTCAGAGTAATCCATCTGGGCATCTTGCATCTTTAAATTGAACTTTCTGCATAGAAAGGGTCTATATTTAGTTAGATACCTGTATTACAAAAAGGAAATACTAGCATTCTGTAAGATGTGATTAACTGATAATCAATTATGCTTCTCAGGGTTATTTGGATTATTGTAGACTTAATTCTTTAACTTAATGAGATTGGTTGTGGGTGGGGGGAGGATTGTGACAGGGTATCCTAATTGTGGTGGTGATTTTTGAATTTAAAAAGAATATGTAATATAAATTAAAAACATCAGATTCTATAATAAGAAAATTTTATCTTCCATAACCAGGCCAGGATGTAGGGTAAAACATATTGTAGCTACATTCAGTCCTCTGGACTTTTATTTGCTTTCTTAATATGTTATCTGAATTTTCAGTAGAATAGTACTAGAAGTCTTCTATGAAGGAATAGAAAATACATTTTTGGCTTTCTTACATACTTTCTGGGTTTTGATGGTTTTGTTAAAGACTTTTTTTTTTTTCTTAAGATTACCAGAATATTTTCTTGATGCTGGTAATTGCATTATGAAAACATTTGGTATTGTAGTCCTATGACATTTTCTGCAAATATTTTATCTGTTTTTTTTTTTTTTTCCCTCTTGATTGGTATTCTTGCTTTTATTTGAATGTTGTCAACAAAATCCCTGGCTAGATCTCACTTCTTAGTAACCGTAGATATTATTCTTTAGTCTTTACACATTTGTCATAACTGTTCCAATGTAGCTTGATTTTTCAACCCTCTTTTTGCTTATATTTCCTTTTTTGCTGCAATCCAAATTCAAATAATTTGTTACTTTTATGTAATGTTTTAAGATTGATATAATTTGAAATTTTATCTATTACTATCTCTTTCCTTACTCTCAAAATGTGGTTGTTTATTTTCAGTTAATGAGCAAATATTTACTGAACGTATTTCAAAAGAAATCGAGATAGCTAAAACGTGAGCGCTGTTAGAATGTGAGAGAGCAATTTTAGCTGATACAGAAAGAATGAGCAGTATATAAATAGATCAAGCAGAGGTGGGGCAGGGAATGCCATGGGGGTTGGGGTGGGGACTTCCCTAAAGGCTGAGGCAGCCCCACGCAGGGGAAGAGCATCAGCTTAGGCTCAGACTTGTGGCTACCATTCAACCCAAGCATATTGGCTCTTCTGAACCTTAGTTTCTATCTATAAAACAGAAATATAACTTGCTCATGAGAGTATTATAGTAATTTCCTAAGGCTCCCATAACAAATTATCACAAATTCAGTAACATAACAGAAATGTATTCTTTCACAGTTCTGGAGGGTCCTTTTTCTTCTCGGAGCTGGGGGGAAAATCTGTCCCCTGCCCCTTCTACTTCTGGCGGCTGAGCTCCTTGGCTTGTGGTTGTTCCACGTGAATCTCTGCCTTCCTGATCATAATGCTTTTCTTCTGTCTTTGTTAAATCTTCTGCTTGTCTTTTAAAAGGATGCTTGTGATTCAATTTAGAGCTCACCTGGTTAGTCCAGGATATTCTTCCCTTCTCAGTATTTTTCATGTAATGCCATCCGCCAAGGCTTTGCCACATAAGGTAACATTGGGAGGTTTCAAGGATTAGTACCTGGTATCTTTAGGGCCATAATTCAGCCTACTACAGAAATTATAAGAATTAAATATAATAATGAAACAGGAGAAATGTAGAGATATAACGTATAGAAGTATAACTTCCTTTATTCTGTAACTTGAATTACTCTAAGTCTTCTGCCTTCTTAACGGCAGTTTTTTTTTTTAATTCTTTACTTGTTATCAGTGTTGTTCTTCAATTGTTGGGGTAATAATGAACTTAGATGAAAACAGTGAGTTGTACATAAGTTTAAAATGGTCTTAGTTGGAGGGTCAGACCTAACTTTACTCCCCCAGCACTCTGGTGGAACATTCATGTCCTAAGAGAGGTAGGTATTTGTCTCTTATCCCACTCCTTTTCATTTTCTGCAAAATCTTACTTCCTTCAAATTGATTGCCTGAATCACAACGCCCCTGGGGTTCATGGTCTTCTGATGGCTTTTCTCTGTTCCTCTTTGAGAACCAGGTCCTACAGTTCTCTTGCCCGTACTAGGATGCCATGGACGTGACACTGTGCTCAGCTATTGTTTCCTTATCATGGTAGGTGTAGGTCTTCTGCTTGAGGCTCTCAAGGTTTCCTACGGCTGAGCTCTGGGGGGTCACACACTACCATCAAACTTATGAGGGGTCTTACCACTCTGAAGGGCTCTAGTTCAGTAAAGCGGGACATGGGGTCCCTGGGCACCCACACTGTCTAGCTCCCTGGCAGTCTCCCTTCATCAGTTTCTACTACTCATCCCTCAACTCTGCCTCCTTTCCCAGAGGGCAGAGGTTGGATATGCCTAGAAGAGTCAGTGGCCCATCGGCTAGGCATGCGTCTCCTTCGGCAGTCATAATTGTTCCAGATTGATAGAGTCTACTTTGAAGCTCAAAAACCAAGAAAATCCCTCCTTGTCATTTTTTCTGTCTGTATAGTATATCACAAAAGCAGAACATATAGTGGTTCTTGAGTGGTAGGGAAAGGTAATGGGTACACAGAAACACAGGATGGCAAAGCTAACAAGTGAGCATCTTGACTAATACCTTTGAATTTTCTCCCAGTGCAATTGTAAAGAATATAGGTGGAATGCTCAGCACACATTATATTTGATAATGTGTCGTCCCTGCATTTCATGATCTTGAACATACCAGCTGGGTTTATGTTGGGAAGCAGACAGAGGAAAGGACAGGAGCTGTTAAGGAGGCACAATCCCCCTTGGTGTCTCGGTCATCACTGGATCTGCCCCAACTTGCGTCTCTTACAGTCTTCCTAGCTCATTTGTGGTGACGTTGTCCTTCCACATGCTCAGGCTGAGATCCCTGTTGTCTTGCTTTGAATATGTTCTTTTTCACTCCATATCCAGTTTGCCAGCCCCTCTTATGGGCTCTACTGTTAAGATAGATCCAATCTTTGTCATTTCTTTTCTTTTTTTTTTTTTTAGTTTAAATTTAAATTATTTATTTATTTATTTTTTGAGTCAAATACTATCACAAAGATTAATCCATGATAATGGGGTCAATTCACCAGAAGACATGTAAACATATATGCACCCAGCTTCAGAGTCCTAAATACATCAGGAAAACTGAAGGAAGAAATAGTAATTCGATGATAGTCATGGTCTGCTACCATGCTCTTTCAAGCCACATCGTCTCTCTTGGTGTTAGTTGCAGCAGCTTACCAAATGTTCTTTCTACTTTCAGGCCTTAAGCCTTTAAAAGAAACCAGTTTTTTACTCAACAGTGAATGTGAGCCCATTATATCTTTTTTTTTTTTTTTTTTTTGAGATAGAGCCTCAAGCTGTCACCCTGGATAGAGTGCTGTAGCATCACAGCTCACAGCAACCTCCAATTCCTGGGCTCAAGCGAGACTCTTGCTTCCACCTCCCAAGTAGCTGGGACCACAGGTGCCCACCACAACGCCCGGCCATTTTTTGTTTGCAGCCGTCATTGTTGTTTGGCGGGCCCAGGCTGGATTCAAACCCGCCAGCTCAAGGTGTACGTGGCTGGCGCCTTAGGCCGCTGAGCCACAGGCACCGAGCCGAGCCATTATATCTTGTTAGTTTGTGTTATTTCTCTGTTAAAAATATTTAGACTTTTCTTCTGACTGAGGGGAAAAACTAAGTCCTTGCTATGGATGGCAACGCTTCCTCCAGCCACTCATCTTGTCACTGTCACTCCTTCAACCTCTTCTTCTGGTGTAAAGAGCTCACTCAGCTTTACTCAAGTTAACCTTGCTGGGTTTCAAACACACCGACCTTTCTCTGCCTCAAGGGCTTTGCCCCTGCTCTTCTAAATAGCTCCTTGGGGAATGGAGTCATGCCCTCTTTTCCTTTGGGGCTTGGTTCAAACCTTACCTCCTGTTTTTTTTTTGAGACAGAGCCTCAAGCTGTCACCCTGGATAGAGTTCCGTGGCATCACAGCTCACAGCAACCTCCAATTCCTGGGCTCAAGCGAGTCTCCTACCTCCGCCTCCCAAGTAGCTGGGACTACAGGCACCTGTCACAACACCTGGCCATTTTTTGGTTGCAGCCGTCCTTGTTGTTTGGCGGGCCCGGGCTGGATTCGAACCCGCCAGCTCAGGTGTAAGTGGCTGGTGCCTTAGCCCATTGAGCCACAGGCACTGAGCCCTTACCTTCTGTTTTTGTTGTTGCTTTTGTTTTAGTTCAGATTAATATGAGGGTACAAATGATCAGGTCATAATGTTTGCAAATTGTTAGGTAAAGTCCCTGTTGTAGTTGTCCTGCACCCAGGAGGTGTGCCACATACCCTTATATTGTGCCCGTTACAGACCTAACCTCCTCGAGGACACCTTCCTGACAGGCTGTTGGAGATAGATTCCTTTCCCCTCTGCCCTCATCGCATTCTCTCTCTTCCTGGCTCTATTTGTCCTTGTAGGGTTTGTCAGCACCTTTTAAAAAAGATTTATATTTTATTTATTGTCTTAATCTTCCCCATAGAATGAAAGCTCCATGAGGGCAATGGTTTCTTTTTTTCTTTTTTTTTTTTTGGTTTATAAAATGGAGTATTGAGTTTATTTTAGATATCACATCTTACAAAAACACTCTCAAAAGTGAGAGCATACCTTCGAGTTCAACAGAGTAAAGTATATTAGAAAGGGATACATCATAAAAATATTTATGGAATTCAAAACAAAACACAAAATATGCACATAATTCCACAAACCAGCAAAAATTA
>CAUYON010118806.1:0-20989 GCA_963573935.1 Arctocebus calabarensis
TATAGTGATCAAGAAAATGCCATGAAGGCTATCTGTAACAGTACGATCAAAACATTTCTGAATGTATATGAATCGTGCCCTATGATTGCACCAATGTACAGAATTATGATTCAATAAAATTATAAAAAAAAAAGAAAAACAAAAGGAACAAGTTGTTGATTATACATGATGTATTTCTGACTTGTATTATTACTATTGTTCATAAGCAAAAGCCAATTTTACAAATATTATTTAGATTTCTATCTTCTGAATATTCCTTGATAGGGATTATATAAGAAATTTTCCAATAAATGAAAACTAATTAGTCAAGAAACAGTTTTAAACAAAAAAAATGTTAAAAACTTTGAATATAAAGCTAAGTTCATAGATTAGGAAATGAATTTGGAGAAAGCATTTTCAGGTTTCTGTTTATGACACCTCAAAGTATGCTTTTAAAAATTAAATAAACTTCTTAAGTCTTAAATTGACATATAAATAATATGGGTTTTTTAATTGTATTTATATTGTGAAACACAATAGAAGAATTCCTTCAATGAACTAAAAGATTAGTAAAGATAATATGATCCATATTTTATGTAGTTTAAAATGTAATCTCAACATCCCTAATTATTAGAGAAATGCAAATCAAAACCCCTCTGAGATACCACCTAACTCCAGTGAGAATGGCCCACATCACAAAATCTCAAAACTGCAGATGCTGGCATGGATATGGAGAGAAGGGAACACTTTTACACTGCAGTAGAACTGCAAATTAATACAACCTTTTTGGAAGGAAGTGTGGAGAACTCTCAAAGCACTCAAACTAGATCTCCCATTTGATCCTGCAATCCCATTCCTGGGCATCTCTACCCAGAAGAAAAAGAATCCTAGACTATTTATCACAGCTCAATTTGCAATCATAAGAACGTGGAAACAGCCCAAATGCCCACCAACCATTAATGGATTATGAAGCTTTGGTATGTGTATACCATGGAATACAATTCAACCATTAAAAAAGATGGAGACTTTACATCTTTTGTGTTAACCTAGATGGAATTAAAGTATCACAAGAATGGAGAAGCAAGAATCCTATGTACTCAATTCTGATATAAGGACAATTAGTGCCATGGTAGGGGAAGGGGGAAGGGGAGAGAAGAGAGAGGGAAGGAGAGAGAAGGTGGGGAAGTCACGGTATGTGACACACCTTTTGTGGGTGGGACACAATTATAAGAGGGACTTTACCTAGCAAATCCAATCAATGTAACCAATCTGATTCTTTGTAACCTAAATTAATCCCCCCAAATAAAAAAAATTAGCAATGCATTGTTTGAAAACTATAAATCATACCCACAAATAACAGACATGTTAAAGTGAAAGTTATAAAACATATATAGAATATTTAACAGCAAAAACACTCAAAAAAAACTAGAAAAGAAACATGTGGAAAATATATGGAAGGTGCTATCAGAAGCAGAGCAAAGATTAGTGAACTAATGGAGAGTCAAACATACAAATAAACAAATATTAGAATAATTTATTCAAAAAGGCCAATAAAAAATCATTCTAGTAAAATGAACCAAGACAAATTATGCAAAAATTAAAAGATATATTTCTAGTGATGAAACAGAACACTTACAGAATCAGGACAATGAAAATATTTTCATTAATATATTGGCAAACATTGTAGAAAGCTTTTTTTAAGCAACCAATGTTCACCTACAAGAAATTTAGAAGACCTGAGTAATCAACAAACTAACAGCAAATCCTCCCTTTCACCATAAATCCGAGTATAATAGATGCTATTTTATAAAAGATTATTCAGAATTTTTTTTTCTTTTTTGCAGTTTTTTGGCCGGGGCTGGGTTTGAACCCTTAGCATATGGGGTCGGTGCCCTACTCCTTGAGCCAAAGGCACCACCCCAGAATTTTTAAAAGATCCAAAGAAAGGAGAAAATGTGCAAAGAATAAGAAAGAAATTAAAAGTTACCTAATTTCTTTCATAGAATTAGCATAAAGAACACAATAATTATAAAAGAAAATAAAATTGTATGATAACTTCATCTTGTAATATAGAGGTAAAAATGTCACTACAATACTGAATACTAAATGGAATCCAATGCTATATTACAATAATAATATTAATTATCATCATCATGCAGAGTTTATTTAAGCAATGCAAAGGTAGTTCAATATTAGAAAATCAACAAATGTGATTTCCTACATTACTCCATTAATGGAATATAGGCATATCTTGCCTTACTGCATTTTTATGTTATTGTACTTCACAGATTTTGCATTTTTTTACAAATTGAAAGCTTGTGTCAACCTTGTGTTGAGCCAAGTCTATTTACCATTTTTCTAACAGCTCACTTGATGTCTCTGTGTCAGTCAAGTTTTGGTAATTCTCACAATATTTCAAACTTCTTCATTATGATGATATTTGTTAAAGTGATCTGTGATCAGTGATCTTTGATTTTACTACTGTAATTTTTTAAAGTGCTACAATCCATGCCATCTAAGGCAGCACTTAATAACTGTGTGTGTTCTGATTGTTCTCCAATGAACTGTTTCTTCTTCTCTTTCCCTCTCCTCTGGCCTTTGTATTTCTCAAGACATAACAATATGGAAATTAGGCCCATTAATAACTAATAATACAAGGACCTCTGAATGTTCCAATAAAAGGAAGAGCCACACAACTCTTACTTTAAATAAAAAGTTATCATAAAAATGACTAAGGTTTGTAAGGAAAAGAATATCGAAGGCTGACATAGTCCAAAAACTAGATGTCATGTACCAAACAGTTAGCCAAGCTGTGAATGCAAAAGAAAAGTTCTTGTAGGAAATTAAAACTGCCATTCCAGTGAATATATGAATGTTTTGTTAAGAAAGCAAAAGAGGGGCAGCACCTGTGGCTCATCGAGTAGGTTGCCGGCCCCATATAACGAAGGTGGCAGGTTCAATCCCAGCCTTGGCCTGAACTGCAAACAGAAAAATAGCCGGACATTGTGGTGGGTGCCTCAGCCTCAGGAGGCTGAGGCAGGAGAATCGCCTAAGCCCAGGACTTGGAGGTTGCTGTGAGCTGTGTGATGCCACGGCACTCTACCAAGAGCGATAAAGTGAGACTCTGTCTCTACAAAAAAAAAAAAAAAGAAAGAAAGAAAGCAAAAGAGCCTAATGAATGATATGGATAGATCAAACCAGCCACAACATTCCCACAAGTTAAGCCTTACCTATTACAAAGCTCTAACTCCCTTCATTTCCATAAATGCTGAGAGATATGAGGAAGCTATAGAAGAAAAATTTGAAGCCAGTAGAAGTTGCTTTATGAAATCTAAAGAAAGAAGCTCTCTTCATAACATAAAAGTGTGAAGTGAAGCAGCAAATGCTGAGGTGGAAACTTCAGCAAGTTATCAAAAAAGTTCTAGCTAAGATAATTGACAAAGGTGGCTACACTAAACAACAGATTTTTAAAGGAGATGGAACAGCCTTGTGTTGGAAGAAGATGCCATCTAGGGCTTTCACAGCAAGACAGGAGAAGTCAATGCTTGGCTTCAATACTTCAAAGGGCAAGTTGACTCTCTTGTTAGGGACTAGTGCAGTTTGTGACTGGTGAAATTGAAGCCAATGCTCACTTACCACTCTGAAAATCCTAGGGCTCCTTAAGAGTTACATAAAATCTACTCAGGCTATGCTCTATCAAAGGAAGAACAAAACCTGGATGACAGCACATCCTGGTTTACTGACTATTTTAATACCACGGTTGAGATCTACTCCTTAAAAAATATATATTTAAAAAAATTACTGCTCACTGATAATGCACCTAGTCACCTGAGAGCTCCAATATGTACAGGAGATTAATGTTGTTTTTATACCCGCTAATACAATATCCATTCTCCAACCCATGGATCAAAGAGTAATTGTGACTTTCAGGTCTTATTTTTTAAGAAATGCCTTTAGTAAAGCTGGACATGCCAGAGATAGTGATGGAACTGGAAAAAAGTAAATGAAAAACCAAATGTCAACATTAATGAGAGTTTGAAAGAAGTTGATTCTTTTCTTATGGATGGCTCTGAGGGATTCAAGAAGTCAGTGGAAGAAATAACTACAGAAGAACTAGTAAGAAAACTTGAATTAGAAGTGGAGCCTGAAGATGTCACTGAATTGCTATAATGTTATGATAAAACTTGAATAAATACAGGCTCTTGAATAGATACACGCCCATAGCTCAGTGGTTAGGGTGCCAGCCACAAACATCGGAGCTGGTGGGTTTGAACTGGGCCTGGGCCTGCTAAACAACAATGACAACAACAACAACATAACAGCCAGGCGTTGTGGCAGGCGCCTGTAGTCCCAGCTTCTTGGGAGGCTGAAGCAAGAGAATCAATCACTTAAGCCCAAGAGTTGGAGGTTACTGTGAGCTGTGACGCCACAGCACTCTACCCTGGGCAACATAGTGAGACTCTGTCTCAAAAAAAAATTTATTTTTGAATAGATAAGGAGTTGTTTCTTATGCATGAGCAAAGAAAGAAGTTTCTTCAAATGGAATCTACTCCAGGTGGTAAAGGTCTGGACATTGCAGAAATTACAACAGAGGATTTAGAATTTACCTAAACTCATTTGACAAAGCAGCAGCAGGATTGAAGAAGATTGACTTCAATTTTGAAAGAAGTTCTACTGTGGATAAAATGCTATCAAACAACATCCCATGCTACAGAGAAATCTTTCATGAAAAGAAGAGTCAACTAAAGCAGCAAACTTCATCATTGTCTTCTTTAGGAAACTGCCACAGCCACCACTCTGCCCAATCAGCAATCATCAACGTGGAGGCAGGACCCTCAACCAGGAGAAAGATTAAGAGTCCATTGAAGGCTCATTGTTAGCATGTTTTAGCAATAAAGTATTTTTTAATTAAGGTATGCACTGTTCTTTTTTTAGACATAGTGCTATTGCACACTTATTAAATTATAGTACAGTGTAAACATAACTTTTTATATGCACTGGGAAACCAAAAAATTTGTGTGACTCACTTTATTGCAATATTCACTTTAATGCATTGGTCTGTATCCAACCCAGCAATATTTCCAAAGTATTCCTGTAAAGGAAAAAAAAAACTTATATAATTATCTTTACTGATGCTTAAAATCACTTGATAAAATTTTACACCCATTAACAATAAAAATCCGCAGCAAACTAATTAACAGACTTCCTCAATCTAATGTATATATCTTATCTATGTCTAGAAAGAGTCATAGGAAACCAAGAGTAGGCGTTTCCTCTGAGTGAAGAACCACACGAAAAGGAATTAAGGGTGGGAAGAAAATGCACCTTTAACTGTGTACCCCTTTGTACCACTTTCAGTTCTTATCATGTACATTCATTAACTTTGGAAATACCAGGTATCTAAAGTCAGCATCTTCTCTACTATTTCCTTCCCCAAAGTAAGATAAGGACTGTGAAAATCTTGGCAGGGAAGTGAAGTTCTATAAAAGGAGGCTGACAGCAGCTGGAGCTAGGGTGACAGGGGAGGAAGAGCAAATGAGGACAAGAAGATTAATGGGGGGAATAGTGAAATCCCCCAGAAGATCAGTCTCCACTCTAGTGTAGCGTCTAGATGCCTACAAGATGGCAGCACAGAAGACCACATTGGAACTTGCAATTAGAAGGGTAGCAGGCAGGGAAGAGTAGAAACCAATGGACTAGAAATATCTGCATGGAAAGCCTCTTGTCAGAGCTTGAGCAGGGCTTTCTATTTCCAGATAGTTTTCACAAAAATACAGGACTTGCTTGAGCAATGTACATTTGAGAGTTCAAAAACCACGTGACTTGACTCTGGACAGGAAACAGCCTTATTGGCAGCATCTGATCTGGAGAACACAATCGAGTCAAAGATAATTTTGTGAGCCCATTCCTCCTCCCTCCAGTGTCTGCTCGAGGTCTCAGGCCCGCCCTCTGTATGTGTGAGCCAGTCCCATAGCTCGCGTGGCTTACAAAGTCAGTGGCTGTGGGAATAAAATCATATTCTAACACAAAGCCTGTAAAACTGATCATAAATCTTTTTCATCATTTTTAAAATTCGCCACCACATAAAAAAATTAAGAATTTCTTGAGTGGGGGACAAAGATCACTCTTTCATTTGAAGGTTATGGAGAGAACAGTGATAAATAATTGTGATAGGAGAGTTAGGAATTTGGTTCTTCCCAGACAGTACAGTTAAACGTACTATTTACAGCAAGACTGGAATATGAGATGCTTTTCACATGTGATTTTTTGATAAATCCTACAAACATTTCATTTCATGAGAAAAAGCCAGTTGCAAAAGCATACAAAAAAAGGGAGGAGAGAAGACTGTAAAAGCATCTTCACAAGGCCTCTTCCAAGAAGAGGGGAAAATACTTTGTATAATAAAAAATAAAGCTTGAGTAAACCCGAAACTTTAAATAAAATTAAAAACAAACTTTTAACTTTGTTGATAAAATACTCGCCATTGACTTGTCTTTCTTTCCTTCACAAATAACTTAGTTGTTTTTAGTCACTTTATATTCCTTTTACTATACTATGGGTAAATTTAATTCCTCTGTTTCCCTTTATTGTTGCTTGGGAATTTTCCTGATTTACATTTACTTTTCAAAAGAAATCAAGGAAACTTTCCAAGAATTGTCCCGGATCTTATCTTATTGAACCATCTGCCAAATTAATTTTACTTATCAAGCTTCTTTGTTTATTCTTTTGAGATACTACACCAAGAGTCGATCAGATTTGTTATTTTTTCCTCAAAGAAGAAACACAGATTGAATTTTAACAGATGTTCAGATGTTTTAATTTTCAGAGTTTGCAATTCCCACTTGGCTTTAATGAGTTCATTCAGTAATGCTGACTTTTACTAGATAGTGTATGTTCTCACACTTGCTTTTGCAGTTTCTAAACCGCAGAAGAATACTAGAAAGAGAGCCTGTAAAGCAAATTTGTCGTGGGAATGGAATTCCCACATGCCAGTGCGTTCAGAGTGAGGGACCACCCTTGGCTAGGGAGTGGGATGTGATGAGAAATGATAAATAGGCAAACACATTGAAAAGTAAACTCTCTGCTGTGGAATTAGCAACTTACCTCTTCTCAAACAAATGTCTTTGCTGATTGATAACTATCTTTAATTATAAACAACAACATTTTGTCATTATTAGGCGTTGCCTGACAAAATTTTGAATGAAAAGATGAAGTTTAATATTTGCAGATTCTGTCCTTTTCTTTAACTACATTAAATCAAATAAAATCCCATACTTAAAAGTGTCAATACAATGCTTACAGCTTTTCTTCTGTTTTCAATGGGAGACTCGTCAGGGACAGAACTGTCTAGTATTTATTTTTCTCATGTCAATGGCTTAGCAATTATGTATTATGATTGTAATGTTGTGAGTGCTTAGCACTAAATGTATAATAATGTATAAAAATATTAAAATATAAGATTATACTTATCCCTAGGGAGATATTATACTAAAGATTCTGCTGTGATCAATTTGATTGATGGAAACCAAAATAAAAATTCATGCTTGATATAAAATAGTGTTGCATGGTATAACAGGTATAAAGTATTAGAATTACCAATTGCTATAAATTGATGTCCTGGCTGCTAAATCCAAGGCTTGAAATAAGAAACACAAATGCAAGAACAGAGTAATTTATTTTAGAACGAAAAAGGGAGGAAGCCATTCAATCATTTTGTAATCTTTTTGTTTTGACTCAGGCATAATTATCACTACACATTACTCTGTGGTCAGCTTCCGCCACTCCAGCACCACCCTGCCAAAAGTTGGCCTCTTAAAAGCTTGGATTGCTTTTAAGGTCCAGTTGCTTCTGGACCACAAACTATAAGAAACAGCATAAAAAGAAAGTTTGGGTGACAAAGGTCTACTAAAATTTCCAGTTTTTCCAAGTGGCTTATGCTTAAACAAATGTCAGCCTAAGGGTATTAATTTTCCTATCAAAATCTATTATTTTAGATGGTCTCCAGATATCCGCCATTCAGTCGAGAGTGATTTTTAAAAACCTAACTTAATTTGCAATACTTCAGGAATGAAAGGATGATTTACTGATAGAAAATCAGAATATAAACAAGCACATCAACAAGGACAGTTTAAAAACATGCAAATATATAACAATGCAGAGGATAAAATTCAACAATGCTTCCTGACAAAACTTAGAAAATCACAAAGAGAATGATAATTACTGAACGTAACGTAACGTCAAATGCTATCTTAAAATGATTACCAAAAGTATAATCATAGTGAAAGCCAAGAGGTATTTGTAGTAGTGTGAGAAAAATTATAAGGATATGTACTATTCCTGTGTGCTGCTTCCTTTATTTCAAGATCTGGTGAGAAGCGGATGACACAACTAAGCTGGGTAACAGAGACATTACCCAGACACAGGCACTATGTCAAAGAAACCTCCAAGGGCCCTGCGGACTCAAGGCTAGCGACAGCAGGGAATCGTGACCACATACAAGCCGGAAGGGAGGTTGTGTGGACTCAACCCTTAATAAGAGTTGTAGCCTTTGGCAGGACACAGCCCCTGGCGCTAAGTAGGAAGCTAGTCTTGGAAGTAAATGCCTTCTCACTTTTCTCCCACTCTGATTTCCTGCTAATTCCCTCCATGGCCTCATTGGCTGAGCCTAACTGGAAAACAGAAGGCAAGAAAGCCCCTCTGAGGCTAGTCTTAGGAGAGGGCCTCTGTGGACACAGAGCAAGAAGGGGCTGTGAAAGGGAAAGGGGAGATTATCCAGCATGCCCAGCTTGCCCAAGTCGTACAGGAAGAGGTAAATTCAGGAACAGATTGGAAAGCCCAAGCTTTTAATTACCACGTTATTCTACTTCTCCCTAATGATCCAAAGGAAAAAAGGATTTTAATCTCAGTGGCTGCAAAAATCATAAAATGTCTCAAACATAAAAATACCAAATTCATAAAATATATAGGAATAAACCTTAAAAATATGTAGAGGTTATGTAAAGAAAACATTTACTGGGAAATATGAAACATGATTTAAATTAATGGCAAGGAATAACATACTCCTTAGAATAACTGTGTAAAGATGGAATGTTGTCAAAATGTCATTTCATCCCAATCAATTTTAGGCTTACCCTAATCTCAATTAAGTCTTCATAGTATTTTTTAATTGAAATTTCTTTTCAAGCTGGTTTAAAAGAAAGCTGGCAGGAGACAAAAAGCTAATTTTTTTTTCCTAAAGAAAAAAAAATTATTGAAGGGGTACTTACCCATTCAATTGAGACTTAAGAAAAAACACCAATATTTTAATTATGAAATATACTTTTTATCAATCAAATTGGCAAGGTTTCTATGTTTTCTTCTCTTTTCTTTTCTTTTTTTTAATATCTAGTGCAAAGTAGGATGTGGTTTAAAGGACATTTTGTCTGTTGCTGGAACATAAATTGGTACAAACTTCATGGGGTGCAATCTAGCAATATGGATAAGAACCTTAAATATGTTCATATTCTTTGGCCTAGTAATTCAATATTTAGTAATTTATATTTAGAAGGTAAACTGCATATCAATCTAGCTAGACAAGTATCATACCATCATAATAGTTTTTTGAAGCAGATGAAATAAATGTTCAATGCATAGAATTCATTAAATTATGGAACAGTCATGTACTAAAATGCCATGTAGACTCTAAGGACATTTGTTTAAAAATGTTATATAGCATAAAAATATTCTATGTGTGGTTTTGACAGAAAAAAATTGCAAAATTCTATATAATATCTACTTTCGAAAATTGTCTCTTTTCCCAAGTATGAACAGGGAGAAAAATACAGCAACATGTTAACATGGTTTTCTCTCATGATTGGTTTTGAATAATATTAACTTTTTTATATGTCTCTGTGCT
Source organism: Arctocebus calabarensis (assembly GCA_963573935.1). NCBI lineage: Eukaryota > Metazoa > Chordata > Mammalia > Primates > Lorisidae > Arctocebus > Arctocebus calabarensis. Next base: position 9,875 of record CAUYON010118806.1, read on the forward strand.
TTTCAAAAATCACTTATATAACCATACAAGATGTGTATGTATATGTATATGTATATAATTTGGAAGATATTTAATTTTAAAAATTCAAATTAAATTGCTAAAATGAAATATCATTTATGCTAAAGTACGGTACAATTGTACACTGCTAATGTCTAAAGCACATATTTTTATAGACGGAAATAAAGCATATTTTATTATGCTTTATTTACTTAAGTGAAGAAAGAAATTTATATTAGAAGGAAGAAAATTATGCAGATGATAAAATTTCAGTTTTTTTCCAAATTAGGTTTCTGTTAACTATCACTTAATTAATGGCAGAGCAGAGATATTTCACCAAATAAACTTTTAGAAATTTAGTACTACAATTCCCTGAAGTTATTATCTAATAATAAAGAATTGTTTTTCCAATAATTAATAAATTAATTATTAGTAAGGGAATTTTGTAATGAGTAGTACCATTCTCCTGATACATGAAAACTGATGTAAGTAAAAACAATGTTGTTATTTTTTATGAGTTAATAGATTTATAATGACAAAATACTTTAAATATTTTTCTTTTATTATTTTTTTTATTAAATCATAACTTTGTACATTGATGCATTTATAGGGCTCAGGGTACTGCTTTGATATACAATGTGAAATGCTTACTTTGAACTAAGTAACACATCCATTACAATTATATTCATTTCTTAATAGTTTTGAAATGTACCATTACATGGTGCACATTAGGTGAGGTTCCCCCCATGTACCCCCTCCTCCCATAACCCCTCTTCCCTCCCCTCTCTCTCCTCTTCCCTTCTACTTTCTGGACTATAGTTATGTTTTGCCATTCATATGAGTGTGTAGGTGGTTATATATTGATTTCATGTAGTATTAAGTACATTGGATACTTTTCTTCCATTCTTGAGATACTTTACTAAGAAGAATGTGTTCCAGCTCCATCTAGGTAAATAAAAAAGATGTGAAGTCTCCATATTTTTATGACTGCATAGTATTCCATGGTGTACATATACCACAATTTGTTAATCCATTCATGGGTTGATGGGCACATGGGCTGTTTCCGTGTCTTGGCTATTATGAATTGTGCTGCAATAAACATTCTGGTGCAGATGTATTTGTTATAAAATAATTTTTGATCATCTGAATATACACCTAGAACAGGAATTGCAGGATCAAATGGTAGGTCTACTTTTAGTTCCTTGAGTGTTCTCCAAACTTCTTTCCAAAAAGGTTGTATTAGCTTGCATTCCCACCAGCAACATAGAAGTGTTCCCTTCTCTCCGCATCCTTGCCAACATCTGTAGTTTGGGGATAAAATCTTACTGGAGTTAGATTATATCTCAAAGTAATTTTGATTTGCATTTCTCTGATGATTAAGGATGATGAGCATTTTTTCATGTGTTTGTAGGCTATCCACCTATCTTCATCAGAGAAGTTTCTGTTCATGTCTCTTGGCCACATAGAAATAGTGTTATTTATTCTTTTCTTATTGATTAGTTTGAGTTCTCTGTAGATTCTTGTTATAAGACTCTTGTCAGAAGCATAACCTACAAAACTCTTCTCCCATTCTGAAGATTGTCTGTTTGCTTTACTTACTGTGCTCTTAGCTGTGCAAAAGCCTTTTAGTTTGATCAGATCCCAGTAATGTATTTTTGGTGTTGCTTCAATTGCCTGGGGGGTCCTCCTCATAAAATATTCTCCCAGGCCAATTTCTTCAAGTGTTTTCCCTGCACTCTCTTCTAGTATTTTTATAGTTTCATGTCTTAAGTTTAAATCTTTTATCCAGTGAGAATCAATTTTTGTTAATGGTGAAAGGTGGGAACCCTGTTTCAGTCTTCTACAGGTTGCCATCCAGTTCACCCAGCACCATTTGTTAAATAAGGAGTCTTTCCCCCACTGAATATTTTTGATAGGCTTGTCAAAGATCAAATAGCGATAAATAGTGGAGTTCATCTCTTGGTTCTCTATTCTGTTCCATACATCTACCTCTCCGTTTTTGTGCCAGTACCATGCTATTTTGATCAGCATAGATTTATAGTACATCCTAAAGTCTGGTAATGTGATACCTCCTGATTTGTTCTTATTTCTGAGTAATGTACTTGCAATTTGAGGTTTTTTTCTGATTGTTTATAAAACAAGTACTATTTTTTTCAAGTTCTTTAATGGTGGTGGTGCTTTAATAGGGATTGCATTAAATCTATAAATTGCTTTGGGTAGTATGGACATTTTAACAATGTTGATTCTTCCCAGCCATGAGCATGGTATGCTTTTCCATTTGTTAACATCTTCAGCTATTTCTTTTCTTAGAGTTTCCTAGTTCTCCTTATAGAGGTCATTCACATCCTTTGTTAGGTAAATTCCCAAATATTTCATCTTCTTTGGCACTATTGTAAAAGGAATAGAGTCCTTGATTGTTTTTTCAGCTTGACTATTGTTGGTACATATAAAAGCTACTGATTTGTAAGTATTGATTTTGTATCCTGGGACGCTGCTGTATTCATTGATCACTTATAAGAGTTTTGAAGTTGCGTCCCTGGGATTTTCTAGGTATAGGATCATATCATCAGCAAAGAGTGAGAGTTTGATTTCCTCTGACCCTATTGGAAACCCTTAATCACCTTCTCTTGCCTGATCGCGATGGCTAAGACTTCCATTACTATGTTGAATAGAAGTGGAGACAGTGGGCATCCTTGCCTCATTCATGATCTGAATGGAAATGTTTTCAATTTTACACCATTCAATATGATATTGGCTGTGGGTTTTCTGTAGATGGCCTCTATTAGTTTAAGAAATGTCCCTTCTATGCCTATTTTGTTAAGAATTCTGATCATGAAAGGATGCTGGATATTATCAAAGGCTTTTTCTGCATCAATTGAGAAAATCATATGGTCTTTGTTTTTTACTTTATTGATGTGATGTATTATATTTATAGATTTGCATATGTTGAACCAATCCTGTAACCCTGGAATAAAACCAACTTGATCATGGTGTATAATGTTTTTGATGTGTTGTTGAATTCTATTCGCTAAGATCTTATTGAATATTTTTGCATTGTATTCATTAATGATATAGGTCTATAATTTTCTTTCTTTCTTGGATCTTTTCCTGGTTTCGGGATAAGGATGATATTTGCTTCATAGAATGTTTTGGGAAGTATTCCTTCTTCCTTCAGTTTTCTTGTCACTAGTCCTCACTTAACTATTTCTCAATGCCTTCCCAAACTTTGGTGGCCACAGAGGACTGATGGGTCCCAGGGGGATCTGTGTGATCTCACTAGGCTAGGACATTCAGAGAAGATTGTCTATCAGGGTAGAGGAGAGTGCAGCAAGCCGGGGGAGACCCTTGGGATAAGGCGACAAGAGTGCTAGATCTCTTCCATGGGTGTTTCAAGGAATGATTGAGCCAAGAATCTTAGTGTTATAGGAAAACTACAAATTAAAACTATCAGACACTTACACCAACAATATAAAGGAAGGAACCTTTAATTGAGGGTAGAACTCAGGTGCCTCAAGGAGTGAAATGCTGAATTCCAAGGAACAATTTTTTTAAATGATCTTTTATACCTTTTTTGTTTCTTCAGTTCAATATCAGCTACATAGTTGTGGCTACAGATGTTAGAAATCAGGGTATTATTATTAGTTAGTCTTTTTTTTTTTCTTCTGCTTTTCAAGGTTATTTCAGCTCAGTGTAAAGTTTGTTCTTACCTTTAAAGGAGAAGTTCTTCAGCAGCTACATGCTACTTTCTCAGGATCACTAAGAAGTTTAAGATTTATTTCTCCTTCCTCATTCCCCCCTTTAAGATCTCATCAGTCAGGAATGGGGTCTCATCTCATTCATTATTGGTATCTATAGCTACTTGGTAATATCATTGAGTCATGAACACTTGGCCTGCATTCTTTTTTATCATAGTTGCAGAGACTATGCCTTTGAGAAATTGAACAAAGATAAGTAAATAAGCAAAGCAAAAGCAAACATCCTCCAGTTTTAAAAAGAAAACCTGTAATTATAGTTTTAAATCCTCCTAGTTTAGAAAACCATTCACCAAATAAAAAATCCAGGTTAAATTCACTCTACACTTGTATACGTACATGAGGTATTTTAGTTATCTTTTTAGTTATATCTTCAATTTACTTATTCTCTATCATCAATCTGTAAGCAACAGTTAGTTAAACTGAATTTTTCATATACTTCTCCTTCAGCTGCTAGAAGGCAGTCTAGGGCCAGTTGGTTTTGATAAATAGCATTTCTCATTTGGATTTCTTTATGGCCAGTAGGTTTAAGCTTTGCTGGTCTCAATTGTTACTATTTCTAAAACTGCTTGTAATCGGATAATCCAAATTAACAATTGGATTTTTTTTCATGATTTTCAGTGTATTAATAAGGTCTAGTCATGCAAAGCAAAAACAAACAAATTGTCTGTGCCAAGGCCAAGAGTGTCAGGCATATGATGGTATGCACATGCCATATTCACATTTAATTTCCTATCAGTACGATTAAGGAGTTATCCATGCACGTCTAAGCATGTCAGGATTCATAAATCCTCAGTGAACCTGAGCTGTGCTAGCTTCAGGCCAAGCTAGTTTGTAGAGTTTGGTTTGTGAGAGACATTTAAAATGTTGCTTCATGGCTTGGCTTTTCTGGAAGAAATTAAACATGAAAAGCCTAAGAGTCTTCTTCTCCTGGCTCTTCTTCGCCCTTAGCTTCCTCCTCCTCCACTTCCCCTTTTGCTCCCTCCTCAGTTATTTCTTCCGTCTTTTCTGTTGCTGTCTCTCCCTCTTCTTCCTTCTTCTGGGATCCAGGGAGGTCACCTGCATCTTCCCCACCCTGCTTTTGTGCCTGATTTTCTCCACTTTCTTCAGCCTTCTCAGTTCCCTCTGCAGTGCTCTTTGCCTCTGCCACTTCACCGCTGTTGGGAAGGGAAGATGCTTCCTCCTTCACCTTTGAGCCAGGAGGGGGAGCCAAACCAATACATTGGGGCTCAGTATCCCCATGACCCACCTTCAGCCCAGGTGGCTGGGGAGGCCATTCATTGTCACTCTAATCTCCTTTTTTCACATCACACTTTGTCTTTTTTTTTTTTTTTTTTTTTTTGAGACAGAGCCTCAAGCTTTCACCCTGGACAGAGTTCTGTGGCATCACAGCTCACAGCAACCTCCAATTTCTGGGCTCAAGCGAGTCTCCTGCCTCCGTCTCCCAAGTAGCCGGGACCACAGGCGCCCGACACAACGCCCGGTCATTCTTTGGTTGCAGCCGTCATTGTCGTTTGGCGGGCCCAGGCTGAACTCGAACCCGCTAGCTCAGGTGCACATGGCTGGCACCTTAGACCGTTGAGCCACAGGCGCCGAGCCAACACACTTTGTCTTTTCAGTTTAGAACTATAAACTGGAAAACCTAAATTTCTCCAGTCCCTACGGGAAGTAGGGAGAAGGAAGTTTTGGGGGGCGTTTTTGTTTTTGAGACAGTCTCACTACGTTGCCCTCGGTAGATTGCCGTAGTGTCACAGCTCAAAGCAACCTCGAACTCAGAATTGGAGCCACAAAAGCAGGACCTTCATCAACGCCTAAGTAAAGAGGCAGGTCATATTTAGGGTTGATTTCTCTAAGTGGAAAACGTGTGATGTCTTTGGCTTTTTCACTTCAAGTAGGAAAAGTTTCGACTCAGAGTTATATCAGCAAATACTTCCTCTGCTTGGAGGCATTTCATTAAAGTCCACTTGACTGTTTTCAAAGGGTGTATTTCTCACACTTTACAGACCTAGTGGCGGATGGGCCTCGTTTGGCATTAAATTAGCTACAGGTGATACATCTTTGACTTACTGTTTTTGCCAGAATTGCTAGATGTCTCCTAGTAGTTGGAGTGGAGTGTCTAAGGTGGGTGGACTCATGCACAATCTGCGTTACAGTACTTCCCAATAATTTTGGCACAAGTATTCTTCCACCTGGTAAACACATTCAACCATCGTCTATGGCAAATGCTTGCTCTTGTGCTAACCACTCCAGTTCTTGTTCTTTTTTTTTCCTACTGTATACTGGTGTAACATTTGGGACCTGAGGTTGCGGTAGGGCTCCAAAATATACACTGGCTTGCTACCCAGCGTGCTTCTGTGTCAATTTTAGTATTCCTTAAGATAACATGTCCTTACTGCTTTTGGTGTCCTTTATAATGCATTCCTGCCACCTTGCTAGGTTTCCACACAGCCTTTAAGAAGTATTTTACTTGTTTTCCAGCTGAGTTTAATAGTTCTTTTTCTCTCTACAGTGCATGATGTACATGCAGGGTTAAAAAAACATACTTTGAATCAGTATAAATGTTGACTGTCTTATCTTTACTTAATTTCAGAGCTTTGGTGAGTGCTATAATTTCCGACTTTAGGGCAGATGTCCCAGGTGCGAGTTCTTTGCTTTAATGGCTTGGAATGCTTTTTCCTGAGGGCCTGTCACACTAGGGCAGGTTCTCAACCTGTGAGTTGTGACCCACAGTCATTGTATCAAAGGGTCCCTCGGCATTAGGAAAGTTGAGAACCACTGCCCTAGGGGCTTTTTATCACCCGCCCCCCACTTTGTAACTTCATACAAGGGTTTAGCAAGCACAGCAAAATTTAGGATCCATAGAAATTCTCACAACTGTCACCTGGCCTTGGGAACAGGCAGGTTACAAATTACAGGTTAACATTTCCTTCAGGAAATTTTATATCCACAGTTCTCTAAATATGTTTTAACAACATATCAGTTCCTTGAGCACATCCTTTCCTCGTCTTGTGGCCTAATAGTAAAACATCCACATAGTGTAGTAAGGTGCACTGTAACTGTTGTGCAGGAAAGGTTGACAGGTCCCTGGCCAGTGCTTCCACAACGATTGTAGGGGAGTTTTTGAACCCTTGTGGCAACCAAGTCCAGGTATGTTGTTGAACAACTCCATGTTGGGAGTCTTCCCACTGGAAGGCAAACAGCTTCTGACTTACTGGAGCCAGTCAGTTTGTAAGGAAGGCATCTTTCAAATCTAAACAAGTGATACCTCAGCTGATACCAAGCTAAGAAGAGTACACAGGTTTGGCACTGTTGGGTGCAAAGTTGCAGTAGCTTGATTAATAGTCTTGCACATTATAAGGTCCCCAGCTTTGGCAAAAGAGGGTGTTCCACTGTTGACTGGCAGGGCTGGATAGTTCCATAAGACCTTAACCTGTTTAAAGGGCCTGAATTCCCTCCAGTACTATCCTTGGCATTGGATACTGCCTTTGTCTGACAGGTTGTGCCTGTCTTTAGTTTCACATACACAGGTTCCTGGTTTATGGCCAGCCTGGGGAGGAGGGGTTTGGGTGTTGTTTTCTGCCCATACCTTAGGCCACTTAGCAATTAACTCTGACTCTAAGTTTTCTTGTTCTGGCCGCATGAATAATCTGCATTCTTCTTCCTGGGGCACAGTTATAGTTAACAATAACTATAGGTGGTGTAGGAACCTTGAGATCAGCAGTTCCCTTGTCAGCAAATGTTATCATGTCCTTATTTGTATTTCAGGTGGGTCCTCTGGGTTAGGATCTACTAGTACTTGGCCTTTTAGTTTGTCACCAGGTCTTTTAACCTTTTATTTTTCTGCTTTAACTACCATTGCAATGGTTGCCTGTCCTCTCAGCCACAGGGGTGTCTTTAACACTAGTGTCAAAAAAAAAACAAAAAAACACTAGTGTCAACCAAGTGTCTGTGTATAGAATTGATCAGGGTGTCCAGGATTACCAGTCACTACGTTCAATACACACTTTACTAAACTTACATCTAAACTCCCTTCTGATGGCCAGTCTACTCCAAACGATGGCCCTTCTAGCTCATAAAGTTTTCTCACATTTTAGGGGTCATAATAACTCTATTGTTTCTTACAAAGCCCTTTTTAAAATTCTAAACCATTAACCCCAGGGGAGTTTCCTTAAGCCAATGCAGGACCCATCCCCTTGGTGCAGACAGACAAGGCAGAGTTGAAGATCTCTCAGGAACCCACTTGCTGCACAGCAAGTCACCATTATGCCTTATGTCATCACCACAGAACTGCAGGTTAAGGCCCAATCGAGCTCCATAACTATGTCGAGCTCCGTAACTATGACCAGTGGTGGAGCTGTCAAACAGTCAATCACTCTTACACACACCACTTATTCCCAGAGGCTAAACAATTCCTCTTAATTCCTTTTACTTTTGTTGAGGAGGCCCCCTGCCTCCTCCTGTTTCTTTTAACCTCTCTTACTGAGGCCCCCTGCCTCATACAAGAAAATTAGCCTCTCAGACTGAGGCCCCCTGCCTCGTGGAGGTCAATTCGTTTTCCAGACCCTTTCTACTGAGGCTCCTGCCTCAAACTCCTCTTCCAGTCTTAGGGGTGGACTTTACTAGTATTATGCCCTTTTTTAATCCAGTTCTTCCCTAAATCCAGGCGTGCTCTTTCCCACTATGTTTGCTCTTCTGTTGGTGAGCTGCTGCTGCAGAGAACTGCCATTGAACCTCCCTGCCACTCTGCTGTGGCCCTCCCTCCATGTAATCTGCATGGGAGTGCTCTTAGGGAACAGTGTCAGTCAGGGTGCCAGGGATTACACCCACGGGGTGCTATACCTGGGGTGGGGAAGCCCCCAGAGTCACTCCATCCCAATCTGCCTGCTTGTTTTCCCAGTTAGGGAATCAAAATGTTGCAGGAAAACAGCAAATTAAAACAGACATTTACACCAACAATATAAAGTAAGGAATCTGTAATTGCCCTCCCCCCAGCCCCCCGACCCATCCCCCCAAATCAGGATGCCTCAAGGCATGAAATGCTAAGTTCCAAGGAACAGGTTTTTTCCTGCCTCTTTTATACCTTTTTTTGTCTTCAGTTCAATATCAGCTACATAGTTATGGCTACAGATGTTAGAAACCAAGGAATTGTTATTAGTTACATAGTCTTTTTTTTTCTTTTGACTTTCAAGGTTCTTTAAACTCAGTGTAAAGTTTATTCTCATCTGTAGAGGAGGAGTTCTTCTATAGCTGCCTACTGCTTTCCCAGGATCACTAAGTATAAGATTTATTTCTCTTTCCTCAATTATTTTAGCAAAACAGGCATACTTGGAAGTGGAGGGACATTAAGCCTACTTGAGCACTCCTTGGGCATCTGGGGACCAGAATGCTTCTCCCTGACATGGTCAGGGGTTGAATTTAGGGAATCAGGGGACAGGGCCACAGATCTGGACAAACCAGATACTCTAGTCCTGGGACTTGATCTTGTTGCTCAGGGGCACAGAGGGAAGATTTGTAAACTAATATTGAGAGATGAAAGAGCTTATACAGGCAGAACTAAAGGGAGAGTATGATGTGGGTACAAAACTCAGTGCACTTGTGGAGTGCCCCATTCCCCATTGGATAGCTGCGTTTTCAGTCCTGGGCAGGTAAGCTCCCAACCTATGGTGCCATTGCTGGTGAGCTCAGTTAGTTTGAGCCATTGCTTGCTCCCAGATGCTGAAAGGAAAGTCACAGAGAAAGGGAAGGGGGAGAAGAGCAAAACCCACTCCCCAGACCTACCAGACTGTGAATCCCAGGTTGCCCCTCCCCCACAGGTAGACTCTCCAACTACTTCAGCCCCTCCCAGTAGCTTTCTCCAGCAGCCTGGGAGTTGATCTTTGACGCTTGCTGAGAAAGCTCTTGTGCCTGCTGAGACACTGAAGCCAGCAAACCCAGACTCCTTCACTTATTTCTGTTGTGGTGGAGAATACAGTGAAGCTGGGTAGCTCCTGGGCCCCACCTACTACTACCCAGGGGCATCAAAATGGAAGTGCTTCTCCTGATCTACTTGAGCTTGATCATAGTTCTCAAATAATACTGCAGGCCTGGCTAGGTGGTTCATGCCTGTAATCCTAGCACTCTGGGAGGCTGAGGCAGGTGGATCCCTTGAACTCAGGAGTTCAAGACCAGCCAAAGCAAGAGTGAGACCTCCTCTAATAAAAATAGAAAAACTAACTGGGTATTGTGGTTGCTGCCTATAGTGTCAGCTACTGAGCAAGGCTGAGGCAAGAGGATCACTTGAGCCCAAGAGTTTGAGCACCCAGCACTCTACCCAGAGCAATAGAGTAAGACAGTGTCTTAAACAAACAAACAAAACACTACAGTTGGCTGTTTCCTGTTGTCACCACTTACTGGCAGGTAGGACAAATTGCACTGCCTATTACAGCATTTATTATTTCAATTATACAAAGTGTGACTGGCTCTTACTATAAGCAATACCTACTAACTTAGAGAATAAATTGGGCATCCCAATATAAGCCGCACTATCAGGGAGAGAGCAGGGATGAGGGAAGAAAAGGATTTCAAAGACCTCCTTCATCCTTCTCCCCTTCTCAACAAGAGACAGAGAATTGGCCCATACACATAATATACCACCACTACAGTCTACAAATAACTAGCAATTGCGAAAACCACCGCACTAAGGATATCAATAACCAAGGTATCCATCAGAACCTAGATACTCATTAAAGTACCCACAAGCAAAGCCAAAAGTTCTTACCTTTGAATTCAGGCTCACTGAAGGCTACAGATACCCTTAAGAGAGAGTGGGGGGAAAGTCCTATTTAAACAAAAGAAAAACCAAAACAAAGAAGTGACAGCTGGAGCAGCACCTGTGGCTCAGTGAGTAGGGCACCAGCCCCATATACTGAGGGTGGTGGGTTCCAACCTGGCCCCAGCCAAACTGCAACAAAAAAATAGCTGGGCATTGTGGTGGGCACCTGTACTCCCAGTTACTTGGGAGGCTGAGGCAAGAGAATTGCCTGAGCCCAAGAGCTGGAGATTGACTGTGAGCTGTAATGCCACAGCACTCTATTGAGGGTGACAAAATGAGACTCTGTCTCTAAAAAAAAAAAAAAGAAGAAGTGACAGGCTTTAAGCTGGCAGCCGAGTAACAGGTTCCTTGCAACTGGGAACGGTGAGACTGGGGAGAGAAGAATTCAGTCATCTCTGGCTGGTGAGATCTACTCAGAAACATCCCTTTGGGGACACAGGGAGACAGTGTGAGACTTCTGGACCCCCTGAGGAAGGCAAAAGCAGTGGAAATCTGGCAAGTGGTTGCGTGTGTTCGTTCGGTCTAATTCTGCCAGCAGCTGTGACTACAGCACCA
>CAUYON010118807.1:0-18150 GCA_963573935.1 Arctocebus calabarensis
TATAATTATTAGGGGAAATACAAGAAACAGACTACACACTCTCCAGGTGTCGTGTAGCAAATTGTCTTTATTCTGGTCCACCTTCTATACACTGGTGGTCATGTACACACTTAATCTATAATCTATAGCCTTTTCCTATTACCTAACTTCTGCTAACTATAATTAACTAGCAGAAAAGCATTCACTCTACAAATCAACACAATACTTTCTGTTTTTACATTTTCTTAGACATGCGTCATCTTTTGAACACAGGCTCTAAATAAAGATCATAAAGAGCTACAGGGGAGACTGGTGAATGAAACCCCCCAAGCACACACTTAGTTAACCCAAAATGGATTTATGACTTTGTTTTTCTACAGAGCAGAAATCTTTAGGCCCCAAGACATTATGTAGAGACAGACATATGTCATCCTCTGATCCATATCACCAGGGGCGGGATTGTCAGCCCCGAAGCACCTGGGCTTAACGGAAGCATACTTTACTGTTTTTATGGACTTTTACCTCCGAACAAACAGCCTCTGTGTATGCTTTAGGGAGAGCCTAGCGTTCTTGCTTCTGTATTAGCAAGAGCCATGTTAACCCATCAAAGGCTTGCCTTTGTGTGGCTTAAGTAGGGTGGTCTTCTAACCCTACAACTCATTGGATGGATAAATAACTAGAGAAAAGAAAGACAAAAAATGTCAGCAATCCACACATCTTTCCATGGCTCCCAATAAATACTTAACTGTTGAAAATTTAATCTAGTTAAGGGCTTGAAGTATCTATTTTTCAACCTGCTTTGGACTTTCATAGGATTCTATTTCATAAAAACTTAAACACAACTTATTTGGATCCAGAAACTCATGTGTCAACCAGTTCATGAGGAGACAATTGCCCAGAGGTGTCTCTGTGGTAAGGCACCGCTTTCCTTTGGCTACAGACTATCTTCTCAAGTATGTTTGGGTACTAAATGGCTTTGGGAGGCATAGATAGTGTCTCTCTCTCTCTCTAGAGCAAAAATTGGGTTTGCTTCCTGCCCACATGAAAAGATTCAGGTTCAAAATTTGGGGCTCCTCTCTTATAGCACAATCCACTGTGGGTACAGGTAGTACCTGGCCCTCCTCATGTCACTCTGTAAGATGAGGGACTTGGCAAATAGGAGCAAACGCTCCAACTCTGGCCACTCTTGCACGGAGAGTAGTGAAGTCTTGGGTCTCTGACACAAAAGTCTCTTATCTCCTGCCAGCACCCATGACATTGTAGGTTGGTTCATTCATGAGTTTGCAAGTAGGGTAATATCTCACACCCTTCACAGTTCTTGACATCCTGCCATTTTAAGCTTTTGTTATTTAGTTGTCAACTACATCCTGCAAGCAGAAAAGCCGGGATTTCTCTTTGAAAATAGATTTCTGCAATACTACTTAATTTAGTCAATTTTTAAAAATAGAACCTAGTAAATTCTTGTTCATTAATTTTTATTTGGCTGACTACTTTGCGATTACACCCAAAATAATAGCTTTGAATAGAAAGGTTAATTAATAAAAATTTATAAAAAACATTTTTATTAATATATTTAATATAAATTTATAAAAATGTTAATGCACAAAGAATATAAGTGAAATTAAACATGTATTTCAATTTTTTCCATCTTTGTTGCACTACTAGATTAATCTCTTAATTGCATAGCTTGAAAATCAAATGTAAACTTTTTCTAGAGATCAAGAGTACACATTCCAGCCTGAAATCTAAGAAAAAGCTAATTTTCATTAAAGTAATATGTATTCCTCATAATAGTACAAACTTAAAGGCATGTTAAAAATAATAAAGTTATAAAATTACCACAGTTTATCTTTTGCCAATTTAGTAAACATTTTGATAAGCTAAAAGTCTTAAGAGATAGTCTTAAGAACAGGTGTCAATGCAGGCACAGCCTACTCCTTTGAAGATTACTGGTTCTGGGACTTCACTGTGACATGTACTTAGAAAAGCAGTCATTATTAAATCCAGTTTCTGGGTTGAATCAATAGTCACTGATAAAATGCCTTCAAAAGAACATGTATCATTTTGTGCAATTTTGAAAGTGCTACTTTTGATAATGTAACAGTGTCCTCAACCTTTCTGGAGCAAAAACTAAGTGCATTATTGTCCTTATAATGATAGGAATGGCAATTATTAAACTGTATATCTAGAATACCAACCTATTCATTTCCATTGACACTTCAATATCAACACAATTACTTTGCTTTGGAAAAAAATGAAAGGTGACTTTAGAATGTCAGGGCCTGGATATAGTTAATCTCTGGCAAGGACTTTTTTTTTTAGGACTTAATATCAAGGGCTTTGATCTGGACCATTTTAAAGAACTCTCTTGGAAAATTTTATACACACACATATACCCATACAATGGTGCTCATTTATAGAAGTAGATGTGTACTGAATAAAGATACTGATAAATTTTTTTTTTTTTTTGAGACAGAGCCTCAAGCCGTCACCCTGGATAGAGTGCTGTGGCATCATAGCTCACAGCAACCTCCAATTCCTGGGCTCAAGCGAGTCGCTTGCCTCCGCCTTCCAAGTAGCTGGGACTACAGGCGCCCGCCACAACGTCTGGCCATTTTTGGGGGGGGGTTGCAGCCGTCATTGTTGTTTGGCAGGCCCAGGCTGGATTCGAACCTGCCAGCTCAGGTGTACATGGCTGGCGCCTTAGCCCATTGAGCTACAGGCGCCGAGCCAAAGATACTGATAATTAAAGGCACAAATTATGTGGAAAAACACAGCCATAGCTGAAGGATATTAAATTTTATGTAAACAACTGTATAAAATACAATCTGTCTACTCTCTTCATTAAACACATACATATGATAAGATTTTTAAAAAGGAAGATAATTCTGCAATTTTAATTATATATTATATATTTTCTTTTCTTTATTAGATCTATGTTTTGGACATATTTACACATTCCATATTTTATATGTTATCATTTGGGGCTCCTTATCTGTATAACAGTGATGCAAAAATAAAAATTTTCTAAACAGTTTAAAATTCTATGTATGATTTTTGCCCGTTTGAAAACTGGTTTCAGCAACAGAAAACATATTCAAAAAAATGGGAAGTTAGATAATCCATCATAGCTGTGAACTGTGAATTCAATATGCAGAGTGGACATAAAGCTTGTGTGCAATTTACTATGTTAAACTATTTTAAATTGTAGGTGAACTTTATGTCCACCCTGTATAAAATTAATTGAAAGAAGGAGGTTAAAAAAATATTAACCTGAGTTTTAACACAGAAAATTCAAGAGAAATTATGCTAAAGATCCCACACATAGTATTAGTTGTTTTCTTCCCACGTTATTTGGATATTGAGTTATTTGGCCTAAATGTACAGAGCCTTGATCTGAAGCCTCTGTAATTTAGGGCTCTTACTATATTTTCTTTACTCTATTTGCCCAAATTTGTGACAAAACAAATGCACTGAATTCAATAGTGAACTGATGGGAAAGTAATTAATACATTAACTAAGGAAAAGCAAAGTTTTTCAACTGAAATGCTGAAGTCAAAGCATTTCAACTGATGATTAGATAGACTGAATTTATTCAAAAAAGATAAATTTCTGCCTTTGCCTGAAAACTTTCCAACCAGTCCTAATTAGGAAAGAAAGAGCTAATTTTGGAAAGAAAGGCCCACAAAGTATAAGCATAGCGTTATTTTTAGAAAGGCAAATAGTGTGATGGTGACATATTTGGTACAGACTTTGGCCTCAAAGAGATCTAAGTGGATCTAAATCTCAGCTCTATCACTCGTTATCTGTGTCAGCTGGAGGTTAGTCAACTTCTCTAAGATTCAGGGGAAAATAAACTATTTCAAATCAACACTACCTTGAGGCCCTTCTGCCACAAGGAAGTTGTCACACTGGGAGTCAGAGGTGTCACTCATATTAATGGGTAAATAAATTTCTGAACAGTTTCATTCAACTGACCTTGACTGAGAGAGAATGAGATAAAAGAAGACTGAACTTCCAAAAAATCTTTGCAAGTTCTTGTTTGATCCACCGAAGGTGATACTCAGGGTAGATGACTAGGTCTTCAAGAAGAACATAAATGTGTTTCAGGTATGCAAGGGATAGAGGTAAGAGTTTACATTGTGCTCCCGAGGAATATCAGGACTATTAATGTCATAAGAAAACTCCCAGGGTGGCACCTGTGGCTCAAAGGAGTAGGGCACCGGCCCCATACCCTGGAGGTGTAGGGTTCAAACCCAGCCCCGGCCAAAAAAAGAGAGAAAGAAAGCTCCTAGAGAGGAGTACCTTAAAGAGAGAAGAGCGTGAGATGTGAAGGGAGGTAACAGATGAAGTGGCAGGTTGAAGCGTCCGGAGCCTACAAAATAAGAATTTAGGATAAACAAACGTCTTTAAAAATAGAGATAATAATGAAATTCTAAGTTGAAGTCCTAATTTTTCTGCAATATAAACATCCTCTGAAATCAAAGGTAGATCCGTTTGATAAACGTGCTTTGTAAACGTGTGCCCATTGCTTGCACCGTCTCCAGATTCCAGCACTATGTGTGGAAGACAGTGGTAAAAGAGCTTAGAAATTCACTTAAACTATTGTGCTTCCGCACGCCTGCACTCCCTTCCTGGGGTGTTCTGCCCCAGAATCTTATCAAATGCTGCGGCAGCTTGTTGACGCTGTTATAGCAGAAGCCCGTCCAGAATGCAGGTGAGTGCGCAGCGACGTCTCCCTTCAGCAGCGTGGGCAGAAGCTGGGATGCAGATGCTCAAACTCCTGTCTTGAGGACCGACCACTGTGGCTGGTGTTCTGCGCTCGGCTTTGGTGGCATCCTTGGGGTTGAACCCTCCCTGCTCACAACGCAGCATCACTTACACCCCATGTGGGCTTCATATCCTTCCTGGCCTCATTTCTTCCACCACCTCTTCCTTGCTTTCTGGGAACAGCTCCCAAATAGACAACACAAGGCCTTGCCGGGGCATGACTGCTTTCAACAGTCTCTAAGTCAAGATGCTTTACAGAAACTGCTCTATGGAGAAAACAAAGGGAAAGAGGCAAAGGTCTGCATCTGAATTACTACAGGTCTGGGAGAACCAGCAGGCAGGGAGACACAGCACACTTTACAGAAAACTGGAACAGCATGCTGTGATCTTAAGTATTATTAAAATTCCTGGGTGTGCCAGGCCAAGAGGCTCATGCCTGTAATCCCAGCATTTGGGAGACTAAGGCAGGTGGATTGCCTGAGCTCACAGGTTCGAGGCCAGCCTTAGCCAGCGTTAACCTCGTCTCTTAAAAAAAAAAAGAATAGCCAGGCATTGTGGAGGGTGCCTATAGTCAAAGTTACTTGGGAGCCTGAGGCAAGAGAATCGCTTAAAGCCAGGACTTTGAGGTTGTTGTGAGCTGTGACTTCACAGCACTCTACAGAGGGTAATAAAGTGAAACTGTCTCAAAAAAAAAAAAAATTCCTGTGTGAAGGATGACGGGAGGATTGTCAATCAGTGTATTTTTTTTATTTTTTTTAATTTTTGACTCAATTACATTTATATCTCAAATGACAGGGCAATTTTTTTAATTAACATGGTTAAACAGTAGGCACACAAAAAGAGGAAAAATTAATTTAATAAACCTGAGTAGAATGGTAAGAATTTCACAGTCTGAAATAGTTTTTGATTGTCAAAATCTTCAATTTCATGTTCACCTTTGATAAATTTCCAAACTTCAGTTTTAACTTGTAACAGGTGTAACTCTTAGTAAGGTCTCCACCAATTAGCGGATGGCACATTTTGAAACTCTGGGACATGGTATGAGTCAGTGACAAACCATCTTTGAACACATAATATCCTAAAACTCTACTCACATGCTACATTTGAGCCAAGTTATTAACAAATACACCTTGCATTTTACCATTCTCTATAACTGGAATATCCTTCATTCTCATCTCCTTTTTTTTCCCCAAAACCTATACATCTTTTCAGGCCTGCCTGGAATAGTACATGGTCGATGAAATCTTTACCTGTACATTTCATGGTAGTATCTCTTCCTTCTCTCCTAATATGCTTACAGGTTTTAGATTTTCCCATCTCACAGGACAATATTTATGCTTCATTCATTTTTTTACTAACATATTTGAAATATCTGCATTGCTCAACTTCTCAATCCACTTGAGTAGGCTGAATGTATTCTTACTGCTAAGGATGTTGTTACCAACATTCTCATTAAACTAACCTCAAAATGTCCATGTGTCCCAGTCCATAATCCATTTTTTCAAACACTACCAATGACCACATATCCTGCTCTGACGCTTAATTCTGATTCTTGTTGTTTAAACAAATACCTGTCACCAACATTTTCCTTCCCTTTGGATTTTTGTATTTCCTCTTGTTCAAAGGATAATTATATGTACCAGATTTCCTAGGACGTCTCCAGTTTAAGCCTATTGTACTAAGTAATGACAGTACCTTCTACTAGCAAAAGGATAAATTATATAGTCACGTTATTTATACAGCTTGCTATGATTTTTTGCTTTCCCTTCTCATCTATGCCTAACCCAACCCCACAATGCATTGCATGTTACATGTCCACTATTTCAGAACATGCTACATTTTTAAAGTAAGGAACTCTGTCATATAAAATGATGTAAGGTAGTCAGTTTGCTCTGGACATACAAAAGGACTTTTCCTGTGACCAACATTATAAATATCTGAGCAGTATTAAGTCTGAAAAGCAGACACAAACCAGAATGGGAGGGAGAGAAATTGCATTTGGCACAACTTCAAAAACATCATTTCAGAAAGAAAAATCCAATTCAATTTTCAGAATGACCGGTTAAACCAATCCATGACAGGGCTATATAATCAATATCTACTGCCACTTGCCTTGGCAGCATTCCTGGAGAGATCTTTTCCCTAAGTCGTCCTCTTCTCAGCCACTTTCCATTGTGCTTTACGTAAATTAATTTGGCGCATCTACTGTATCCCCTTTTTTCTGTGTCTCCTAAAGAATGAACTTAAGCAATGTATTGCACTACATATAAAAGAATAAGTGTTTTTAATTTCTGTACACATTTAATTTCTTTGTGTAGTCAGTTTTAACATCATTCTAGGCCATCAGAGATGGGTTAAAATGTTTTGCCAATTTGAATGTCTCTTGTAGATAATTCTAACCCTGTGCTGAAAAGCAAACATTTCTATCTCTGTTATCCACCCCACTTTTACAAATTAGCATGAACCTCCTGACTTACAGTATGCAGAGGCAGCTCTAAATGTTTCCCTTGGAAAAAAAAAATAGCATTTTTCTGGCCAGGAAAGTCTTTGGCAGCAGATGTAGTCATTGGGTAGGGAACTGTTGATTCTCTCCAAAATACACATCTGACAAGTGTCCTCTGTCAAAGGACAAGTGCCCAGTTAATCTGGGCCTGCCTAGGAGAAGTAGACCAGTTAAATACCCCTCTTACTCTTTAATAGCCTCTCATTGCTATGAAAGCACAATCTAGAACGAGGGTTGACAAGTCCTTGCAAGGTCTCGCCGCTGCCCACCTCCCCAACCACACCTCACACACCTTCCCGTCATCTCCCACATTCCAGACACGCTGGCCTCAAATCAAGCTTGCTACTCGGTAAAACTTCTAATTTATGAGAATCTGATTTGACCTTTCAATCATGCATGAAAAAAGGATTTGTTCTATAAAATTTGGATTCAGTCATAAAGCCACACTACAGGATCCAGAAGGCCACATGTGCCCCTGAGGCTGTAGCTTCCTCTTCTTTAGCATTAGTGAATATGACCCAATTTGCAAAAAGGGTCTTCGTAGATGTTACATGAAGGATCCTGAGAGGAGAGTATTCTGGGTAATCCTCGTGGGTCCTGTGACAGGTGTTTTTATAAAATTAAATGTAGAGGGAGATTAGACACCCAGGGAAGACCCGTGAACACAGAAACAGATGCTGGAGTTGTGCAGTTCCAAGCTCAGGAATGCCTAGAAGCCCATAGTAGCTCTAAGGAGCAAGGAACGGTCCCCCCTTAGAGCTAAGGGAGTGGGTACCGCCTTGCTGGCATCCTGATTTTGGACTTGTGGACGTCCAGAACTGTGAGGCAATAAGTTTTTGTTGTTTTAAGCAAAAAAATAATACTAATGTCCAATATTTATCCCAAATCAATTGAATTGGTAACTTCTGGAAGTGAAGTTCTGGCCCTGCTCTTGTTTAAAGCTCCCGAGGCAGTAAACCTGCTGTGTAATTAAGTCTGAGAAACAGTAAGTTAGACTCACCCCTTCCAGGGTATCTTCATTTGAATGAGTGTCTCTGCAAGATCAAAAGTATCCTTGACCTTCTACATAAAAAGTGTCCGATATCAGATTTTGTGGACTAGAGAGTTACTAGAAAGGAGGGATAATGAAAACATATAATAGGGCCTTCTGAATCTTTTAAAATCTGTTGTCACATCTATTATAACTGGAAAAGAATTTTTAAAAAGAAATTTGAGAGAGACTGAGGGTACTATGTGAGGGCACTATGAAACAAAGAAGCATTTCTATTTCTTTATTTTTTCACTGGAAAAAAAGTCCAAATTAGCCTGTACAGTGACATCAAAAAGGCAGGTGTTTTCTTTGTTTTATGTTATAATTTTCTCTAATTTTGCTTCCCTATTCTCGTCCTGATCAATAGTGAATAAATCTAGCTATATGGAGTGAAATAAAGAAGCAAAATAGCCATAGCTTTACAGGGAAATAGAAGACAGTCCTCTAACCCCAATCCTTCCTTTTTAACCTGCTGTAAGCAGGAAGTGCAGAAGGGCACCTGTTCGTCTTAATTTCTTAAGAAAAGAATTAGTCATACATATTGTTAAATTGGCTTTGTCTCCAAAGAATAAATGAGAGATGAACTGCATTGAACAAAGGTACATGGCCACACTCAGAAAGCCATTTGCTTGCAACAGGAAATCAATGTAAAGCAGTCTTACAACATTGCATGACACTAAATGTCTATAATCACTTTATTCTGCTTAAGTTGTATGATGTGTTCAGCCAGCATTCTCCTTCTATAATCTCTCCCTAGGAAAACTCATCTCTTTTCACAACCGCAGGGATCACTTAGAAACTAATAGCTCTCAAATCCCCATCTCTATCGCTGACATCCCTCCTAAGCTCCAGAAGCCATATGGCGCTGTGGCTAAATATGAGTATATAGGCTTAGGAGTCAGATTGTCTGTGTGCAACTTCCAGCCAACACTCTTAGGCCAAATTATTTATCTTAAATAAGCTCCACTTTCATCATCGTTAAGTTGAGAAAAAATGCATGAATCCCAGCACCTCGCTACAAAGAAGTATTTGATAAATGTTAAATTTAGCATAATTATTATCATTCCTGACCTATCCACACAGATGTCAGGAAAACCCCATGTACAAAATTACCAAAAAAAGAATTTATTTTCTCCAAATATTTACATTCATTTCTGCGAACTCTCCTATATCCAATAACACATCATCCTGACAATCGTGGGGTCCCCACAGAGTCATTTTTAATTCCTCTTTCCCCCTAATTTCTCAATTATTTTTCAACTTTGTTGATGTATAACTGACAAATAAAATTACATATACTTAACATATACAATGTGATAATTTGATACACGCACATGTCATAAAGTGATTACCACAATCAAATTGATTGACATATCCATTACCTCAATAGTTTTGGGGTTATTAATATTTAAGACCCACTTTCTTAGCAAATTTCAAGTGTCCAAGACAATATTATTAATTACAGTCACAAAGCTGTGCATCAAGTACTCAAAATTTATCTTAGAACTGAAAGTTTACACCTTTTATCAATAGCTCCCCATTTCCCTCAGCACCACCCCCAACCTTTGGAAACCACCGTCCTACTCGCTTTTGCTCCAAGTTTTACCTTTTGTAAAATTCTACAAGTGTGCAATATATTCAGTCATTAAAAAAAGCATGTGTAAGTCATGTGTTTATTGATTAAGTTATGTGCCTATATAAGCTTTGGTAGAAGAAATAAAGATTGCCACATGCCGTGAGGAAAAAGAAAAAAGCAGGAAGAACTCGCATTTGCTGATTTCACTCAGTTTCCCCCTCTAGGCGCTCAGTCTCACTGCCCACTGGATGTCAAGCTGGATGAGATACGCCATCGAAGGACACACCGTGTATCCACCACGCACTTGGAATTACCCCGTCCTGCCGCTCTACTTCTGCAGCAACTCATTTATCTCCATGGGCCCCTGCTGACCTGACCTGAATTCACATCACCGTCTCTTTGATATTGCAACCTCCTTGTGACTGCTCTCCTAGGCAACAATCTCTCTTGACCTCACATTGCTGCCTAATTCCCTCGCACAAAACAAATCTAAGCGAAAAATGACTCTGCAACACACTTGCATGCTTTACTTAATATGACATTCAAAAGATTTTCAAAATCGGTCTCCACCCAACCTGCCTGGCCTCATCTTCGCAGCGTTAAGAGGCTCTCGATCTCACTTTGCTAGTGACAAATGATATTAATAAGAGTCACCTATTCCTGTAGGCATTCTCAGAGATAAATATAATTGCCTGACCACCGTCTGTAAATCTATCCTCTGATCAAGCAAGAGAGTGCGTAAGTAGGAGCCATGTCTTTAAATACATAAATATATAATGTCAGTTTGTTTCTACTATATATGTTTTTAAACACATTATATATAAAACTCAGTAGTTTATAACTGGTTTTAAAAAGATTATCAGACGTGTACCTCTCAATCAATTTCAACAGGCTTTTAGGTGACTACCTTCGGGATGAGTAATGCCAGCCAGCAATCTAAAATTCAAATTAAGCCTAAAAGGTCATTGTGACTCATCCTAGTACTACTTGTCCTTTCAGCACTCTCCCCAAAGCCTCACTAGCTCCCATTTCTTGAGTATCTAAGCACGTGCTCCTACGCCTTATTGCCTTATATACTTGAGGACACCTACTCGCTTCCAGTCTCGGTTTACATAGTAGCCTGTCTTTGAATGTTTCTTGAATCCCTGAACAATTACATGCACATTCTTCTATGTACTATATATCTGAGTTCAGGACCTGAAAACTGTGTTGAAATTCTAAAATCCAATTCTAGGCCCAGGTTGAAGTAATCCCAAAGCTACAAGTTGCAAGAGAAAGAGTCCAGGAAGGGAAGAGACATTGTAAATGGCCTTTTTAAAGGAAGAGGACTTTAACTGACATTACCCATCACCTCCCACAGTCTCACTTCTTAGAAGGCTTGTGTTATGCTTAATACTTTTAAAGAGCTTTAATTTATTCTTTATAGGGACTGATGTCTGGAAAGTATCAGGGATCCTAGAGACAAGTCTGGCATCACATATTTCTAATTGCATGAATTCATGTTATTTGCTTGATTGTAGAATTTTGGACAGCTTTGATGGAAAATACTTGGTGATGAAGTATTTTCGTCCAAAGCTAGCTGGTGAAGGTAAAACATTGAATTCATGAATTCCCTGGAGATTTACAGAAGTATTACCTACCTAAGAATAACATCACCTCATGGACCCCTTCATCCCCACGTCTCTTGTTATTTCTGCAATTCAATCAATAATCAGTGGATATTTTTAAAAAGGAAGAAAAACATACAACTGAAGTGACTGCAAAAAGAAGATCTGGGTGCAAGGCACCTAAATAGGAATTACCACATTAAATCAGACATTTATTAACTAAAATAAACATGGTCATGCTGAGCCTGCAAAGAATATTTAAGGTACCAGATTATACCCATCAGCTCTTCTTATAGGTCACATGGCTTCTTAGCCAGGAATGGGGAGGTTCCCAGAGGCCATCCTGGAACACCGCTATGATTTATACATGTACATCCCCATTTTATGGGAACTTAGGATATTTTTTTCTGAGACAGACTGGAGAAAATATCTCTATGTGAAAGAATTAAACAGATACTCCTATGTATAAAGAGTGGAGAGAAAAAATAAAACTTTACATTGATATACTGGTTGTAAAAAAGAGAAGACAGAAATACATAGACTATCTTTAATTACTAGTGTAATAAAACCATGTTAATGCATGCAAGTTGCACCACATAATCAAGAACAACCTAGTATTTCTAAGCTGAAGCCAGAAAGCATTGATCTTAAACATTTCTATTTATAAAATGGATTATCCTGTTATAGAGATTATCTAATTTTTCCTTGGTGATTCAAAATAAAGTAAAAATTTCAGAACCAAGGCATAATGAGGCAATTTTAAGCTAAAAAACCAAAATGGCAACTCTGCTTCTCACAGACAAAAATTTCCTTAGGTTTAAAAATAAATTTTCAAGCATATTTATATTAAGTTTAAATGCAATGATCTCAACTGAAATTATTCTTTATATTATTTTAAATAAACATAAAAGGTTTAAATAAAAGTCCATGCTATCAAATAAATATCATTGCAACACAAGTAGAAGAAATTGGAACACAGTATTTGATATGAATACACCGATTAGAAAAATAGCGATTTTGATGCTTACTTGTCAACTTTTAGTTTATTTCATGAAAACATTCCAATTAATTGTGTTAGTATCTCAGTTGAGCCTCTTAATAAAAAGGAATTTGCATTTTGACTAAATGCAAAGTTACCAGCAAATGGAGTATGCTATTGCTCTTGCTCTTTCCCTGACTAATCATGAGCCCTCGCTCAGGCCATATCCTGGAGGAAGCAGCAGTTTTTATAATTCTATAAAAACCCAAGTGTCTGCAACCTCTTGAATACGAAGCCAAAGATATCACCTAGTTTCAAACATGTGATACTCCTGACATTGGGAGGACACATCCATTCCACTTTGCATGCATGAAACGAATATTGATTAAGTGCCTACTGTGTGCGTCAGTACTCTCCCCAGGGTTGGGAACACAGCCCAGAGAAGTCACAAAGAAATCTGTTCTCACGGAGCTTACATTTTAGTGAAGAGACACACTCTTAACAGGGTAAGGAAACACACAGTAGCAGTCAGAAAGCACAAATACCAAAAAAATGTTAAGGAGAAATATAAGGAGACACAAATAACAAGGAAATAGCAGTTCCCTTTTATCTAGTAAATGATTTGCCAGTGTAATAAAAGTAACAATTGGACAAAGATTGTGGGGAGATCATGGTGAGATTGTAATTTCAATTTTTATCTGAGAAAGAGTCTCACTTTGTCACTCTCAGTAGAGTGCTGTAGCGTCACAGCTCACAGCAACCTCAAACTCTTGGGCTTAAGTGATTCTCTTGCCTCAGCCTCCCAAGCTGGGACTATAGGAGCCTGCCACAATACCCAGCTATGGTTTTTGTTGTTGTAGTTGTCATTGTTTAGCAGGCCCAGGCCAGGTTCAAACCCACCAGCCCCTAGGCATGTGGCCGGTACTCTAAACACTGAGCTAGGGGAGCCAAGCTGAGGTTGTAATTTTAGAGAGAGTGGCCAGAGAAGGACTACACTAAAGATAGCATTTGCATAAAAACCTAAAGGAAATGACAAATAGACCGGGTTGTTGTCTGGAGCGAAGAGTGTTCAGGTTGAAAGTGGAGCACATAAAAGGCCCTGAGGGGGTTATGCCTGGCAATTTGCAGCATTAGGCCTACCAGACGTGTGTATCACTTACAGCACGCAAGGCACAGCTCCAACCACTTTACACAGAAAAATTAACTTAGTCCATACATGTACTATTATATAGGGGCAATTATTATTCTCATTTCATTGACAACTAAAAGTGACTTGTGGTAGTTAGGCAAATTGTTCAAGGTCATATTACTGACTAGTAAACTGCAGTATTATGGCCCCAGGGCTGATGCTCATAACCACTCTATTGCAGTGTCTTAAAAATTTATCAATTTTAATCACCAGTTAATGTAGATTATGGCTATAACATTGAAAAATGGAAAAATATTTTTAACAATCTAGTAAAGCCTATTAACCCAAAGGATCAGCTGAAAAAACCCACAGCAAAGTACATAGCTATCAACTTACTCCTGTGCAAAAAGCTTTCCTGCTTGCAAGATAGGTTTTCTCACTAGTTTAAGTATTGAGATGCTGTAAAATTTCAAAGAAGTAATTAAAAAAAACTCAGTTTCAATTATATGATTCTAAGACATAGCTAATTAATTGCCTGGTTTGAAAAAAATAGACAGTTAATAGAAGAATAGTTAAAAACAGATTCTATGACCGGATATTCTGAGTGTGGGTTACAACGCCATCATTTGTTAATTATGATATTAATGAGTCACTTGACCCCGCTAGGTCTGACTCTTCCCCTGAGGAATACAGAACTTCGTGGGTGGTTTTGTGAGGGTTGACTTAGCACTTCCTATAATAAAAAAGGTCCAAGTTAACTTTATTATTACATTAGTGTCCATGTAATATAATATGCCACGAAGGCACTCTTACAATGCTGTGAGATTCCAGAGAGTATCAGACTGTAGTCTGTATGAATCAGAGTCCTAGATAAACCATTTCCTAGCTGTATGACTCGTGCAAATTACTTATCTGTAAAATGAGGGTAATAACACTACCAACTTCACAGAGCTGTGGGAAGGATTAAATGAGTTAACATCTCTAAAACAATTCGATTAGTACCTGGCCCGTTATAACTGCCATCTTTTTGCTGATATGAACATTATCATTACACATTATTTAGATTTATAAAAGAAATTATTTGTTTTCTCTTCCATTTTGGTTCAGAAAAATGTGACTGCACTCTGATTGCTCCTTAATATCATTCTTTTTACTGCAATCAAGCACAAAAATGTTTATAATATGTTTCTCTCTGTCACATTAGAATACAACAGATTGAAATGCATACTCTAAGAGCTTAGGTATTATACGAAATTATTTAGCCACTTCCCTGGAAACCGTGTTCATGCAAACTCCCTTCACTCATTACTAACCTGAAATTTCAGGTAAATTTAATTTCATTTTCCTCATCTGCAATTACCATAATCTTACCAAGGGGGGTGTTTTCAGTATTCATTCATGTTTGAGAGTAAAACCCTGATACCACATAAAGATCTATGACACATATAATGTGTTTCCTTATTATAGGATAGTTCAGAGCCTCCACTTTACTACATACAGGGGAAAAGAAATTGAACCACATGTGCAGTCAGCCCCGCTGACCACAGTTATTCTGGGATGTGGGCATGTCGTGCTTACCAGGACTTCATTACTGCACCTCAACATCTAAGCTGCCAGGGCACTGCTCCTCAGATGTTAGTCTACGTGTTTTGTACAGAGAACACTACTTTCACCCCAATTCAAAAGGCAGAAAAAGCCGCCAAAAACCTAAATTACTGTGTGATCAGCTTGGTTGGCACACTCAGCATAGTTGGCAAGATAGGGCTACAAATATCTACTCCTGATGCGGCCCTCACAGAGGGAAACACACTGGCTCCATTCCAGGCTTACCATAATCGCAAATTCCCAATATTTGCAAAGTTCCTTGAAATGTCCTTGTGAGATTATTATATTAAGAAATTATGAATCTAAAACTTTCATCTCAGACTTCATAACAGCTTTAGTCACCATAATGATCTCATTTTGAGTATTTTTACCCCAAAAGTAATGCTGCTATTCGAATTCAAAGCTGATGTGATTATTTTGCCTCATTTTGAAAGCTTCACTAAAGATTGCCATTTGCTATCTCTAAGATATCTTTTCAAACCTGAAATTGAACTTTTCTAAATGAAGCAGGAACTACCAATGATGCTATCATTCAAAAATAACATTGATAACACATGAAAAAAGCACATAAGAAAGTATAAAATATCTTTTTTCTTAAATACTAGGAAGATATTTTATATTTTCATCTTTTTTTAACACATGTTATCAATGTTACTTTTAAACGATAATGTCAGTTGGTAGTTCCTGCTTAACTTAGAATAGTTGACTCTTAAAACTATAGATCCAAAATATGGATAATGTAACATGTAGAAAGGTCATACATTTGACAATAGAGGTTGATTGATTGCAGATATCAGAAAATTATTATCTACTCAGTGAGCCATAGACTTTCCTTCTCCTTTTCAATATTTCAAAAACTTTACTCAGAGACATTGTCATAGGCTCCGTTTTATCAAATTATGGCTCGAAAATGTGATATTCCCGAATAAAATTCATAACAGTGATTGAATTACCTCACCATCTCTGAGATTCCAGAAGGTATAAGACATTTCCTGACACTTTCTGCATGGAGGATTAGAGATTCACTCTGACAATTTTGTCACGGCAAACAGTTTGAGGTTTCCAAAACCATTCTGGAAAGATGCTTCACTATCTTTGCTTTTATCCTTAGTAACTGTCACCAGGAAATTAGCAGCCATGTATTTAAAAAATAAAAATTTAAAAAGGGCCCAAAGTACGACAGTTTTGAAGGCATGAGAAAATAGCCAACAAAATACAGACATTACACCATGTTCCAGACTATCTTCAGTATATTGAATATAGACACTTATTTAGAAATTTTAAAAGTACATAATTAACTTTAACTACAAAAATAAAATAACACACAATGTAGAGTGAGAAGAAAACAAAAATCCCAGTCTCTAAATCGTTTTGGAAATTCTGTAAGAATTACCACTCCCAGGGGCCTAGATGGAAATTGGAACATGAGTCTTTTCTATAGGAAAGTTACTATAGGAATCAATAGTGCTTGTTTCCCTACGGCCCTTTCAAAAACACTCACCTATTTTACTTCTTTTTCTTCCTTCTGCATTTTCCCCCTTGAGCAACTTATTAGACCATTACCTTTCTTCAGTCTGAAAAACTGCTTTCATATCAATTCTTGCATATATCCTAAATCTTTGCTTTTTCCAGGTTCTAGGTCCTGGTATTTATATAATGAACTTGGAATGTAGACAATAATTTCCCCCCCCCAAGAACTTGGTCCTTATAAATGAAAGTCTGACTTTCGAGACTGGTTTTACTTCTGCACTCTTTAAACATGGTGATTTTGAAAGTCTATACTAAGAAATGGCTTCATCATTTTTTGTTGTATTACCACTGGACACCCTTCCCATTCAATGACATTTTTTCCTATAAATAAAACAGTATTGTAAATTCAAGAATGGTGCAAGGAATTCAATTGTATCAACTTAAACATTTGTTACCTAGCTGCTAAAATAATTCTAGAAACCGAATTTTAGGAATACTGAATTCTTACATTAAGTCATTATACCATAGAATGTAGCCATTCATTCCCATTTCAGTATATGAATCACTGTACAAGCAAGGAACTAGGCATAGTTCCTGCCATCAAGGAACTATTTGCAGTTTCATGATCAGAAAGAGTTAACCAAATGACCATCAATTTCCAGAGATTTGAGTGCATTTGGAAATCCACACACATTATTCCACATTAGCTGGTACCAGATTGGTACATTAAGACAAATAGGAGAGATATTCTCTTTTCATAGAATACACAGAAATATGCTTGATTTTGTCAGATGTATGTTATGCTTCAGAAATGCTTTTAGTTTATATTTTTCTTTTTGCTTTTTGTTTTGTTTTGTTTTTTGTTTTTGTTTTTTTTTAACTTTTCACTTTTTTTTTTTGACACAGAGACTCACTCTGTCACATTGGATAGAATGCCATGGTGTAATAGATCACAGCAACCTCAAACTCCTGGGTTTGAGTGATCCTCTAGTCTCAGCCTCCCAAGCAGCTGAGACCACAGGTGGCTACCACCATGCCCAGCTAGTTTTTCTAGTTTTAATAGAGACAGGGTCTTACTCTTGCTTGGGCTGGTCTTGAACTATTGAGCTCCAGCAATTCACCTGCCTCAGCTTCCCAGAGTGCTAGGATTATAGGCATGAGCCACCCCACTCAAGAAATTATATTTTTGTAAATAGCATCTTTTATTAGAATAAATGAATGAGTCATAAAAAGACCAATAGGGCTAAAAGGAATGAAGAAAGATTGCAAAGAACAACTGTCTGAGGCTCGACCAAATAAAAACTGAAAGTGAACATTGCAATAGAAATAAACTGAAAGTGGGTGGCACCTGTGGCTCAGTGAGTAGGGCACTGGCCCCATATGCTGAGGGTGATGGGTTCAAACCCGGCCCAAGCCAAATTGCAACAAAAAATAGCCAGGCGTTGTGGTGGGTGCCTGTAGTCCCAGCTACTTGGGAGGCTGAGGCAAGAATATTGCCTAAG
>CAUYON010118810.1:0-11055 GCA_963573935.1 Arctocebus calabarensis
TAACTGTTAACAGTTCTATAGTATTTATAATAAACAGAAAATGTGCTAAGTGTTTTCTGCGGATGGCGTTTTCACTCAGTTGTGATAAGATTTTGATGTATGTACTCTCATTCCCAACTTGCAGGTAAGGAAATAAAAGTACAGTGAACTTTAAGAACTTGAGTTCACAGCTAGAGTGAAAAGCAAATTATCTGATGTTAAGTCCACACTGCTGACAACTACATCATTGTGCCTTTCTAAGGGATGATGGAACGCAGGTATAGCAGGCCGTATAACTGACGATTGGAGAGGCATATGCCCTTTCCCTGGTAGCTGTACAGTCCATTGTAAAGTACCCTGACTGTTGACAAGTGAGTGCTGAATGGCCACCTGCAAGGTACATCTACCCAGAGTGCATTAGCAGACACTGCCCAGCCCAGGAGAGCTGTGGAACCAGCCATGCCTCTCTCCATCTGAAATGTCAGCATATCCCAGAGCCAGCAAAGCTGTGGGCAGGACCTCAATGAGAGGAGAAGCACCCCTGATCAAAATCAGGTCCCCATTATCTTTGTGGCTCTGGAATGCATTGCCATCAATTTGTCCAGAATGATCAAGGTCAAAACCCTTATGGGTTCAATGCTATGCTCTTCCCCTATCTCTCCATTTCCTTCTATCCCAGCCCATTGCATTCCACTCTGCTCCACTTCAGTCCACTTTACTCAAATTTATTGACTGCTGATTCCAAGTTAGTCTCCAAGGAAGAAGCAGCTTCTGCTATATAGGTGAATAAAACTATGCTTTGCTTTCAAGGACCTCTCAGGCTGACCAACCTTCATTCAATAGATAAGTTTCAAGAGTCAAAAAGTAATTTAATAACTTACAACACATCTCAAAAATGCAATATAAAATACTTTGGATACTCCTGGCTGTAAAACCAGTTTTCATGAGAGGGTTCTTCTTCTGAGTGGATAAGTCTACTCAGAGGATTTTATTATTGGGGACTTAGTAAGGGCATAATAAAATGTTAAACTATGTTTCCTAGGAAGCAGGAAAATTACAAAGCTGTGTTTTACTAAGCTGAGGATACTTCAAATTGGGGCCCAAGGTCTACGATCGCCAATCAGAGCTCCCTTTTCCCCTGAAGGGGCTAAAGCACTACTGAAAAATTTTTTCTAGGGATCACATTTTTCTGTGATTTTTGCCAATCCCTCCTTTCGTAACTTAAAGTCCTTTCTGGCCTCCTCTAGCTGTGACAAATGGAGCACAAACATTGCATTTTATTTGTAGTATTCTACACTCAATGGACATCCATTTAATTTTGGTAGAGACTTGAGATCCCCCTTGTCTTAATCAATATGTTGAATTGCAGATTAAAAAAACATACTTCCATATGAATTGATTGAAGGAACAAAATGTGCTCAACATTTTATGTCATTCCTTCTTTTGGGGACACATTCTGAACTTACTGTTCTAACTACATATTACATTTGCTTCCATTCCTTGAGTTTATCACGATCCCATTCCTAGGAATCTGAATCTTTATAGTAGGAACACCAGAGTCTCCAAATAATATCCCTCAATGAGTCTTACCCTCTAATGTTTAGAATCACTGGAAGAGTGACCAGGTCTAGTGATGAATATCATGGGTGGACTCTCCTTCACCTGCGTGGCAGTTGTTCCTAGACACTCTCACCCAAACATCTGTCCCACAAATTATGCAATAGGAGTCAGGAAGGTTCAGCTGGGGATGCTTCCTTGGTTCATGAATGTCTTATTTAACTCCAGAAAGTTAGTAAGAGAAAAGTCAAACAACAGACAATAAATGTCAACATCCATGGGTCTCGTTGGTGCCCAAGTGAGACTGGGTATGTGAGATTTCACAGGCCAGGCAACATTGAACGTGAACATGCTGTATACATTCTGCTAGCTGAAAGGAAAAGTGTCATTCAGTCTGTTATAGGATGGGTGCGAGACACCAAGACCCAAAGTCGATTAGTATAGTGCCAATGAGGAAATCTTTATTAAAGAAAAGACTGAACGGCCGGCTGTTCCCCCAATATGGAGAGCAACCCAGACCACTGGTAGAGTTCACCTCATATAACGTGGGCTGATGCAATCTTGGGTGAGTTAGTGTGATCAGAAAATTGCTGAGGCAGGTATTGTTTAAATGCTTACAGGGTATATAATAAAAATAATCACAGACATCCAGGTACATTGGTTTAGTCATTCCTTCTGACAGTATCTTTCTAGCCACCACGTCTGGTTGGGCCTCTCAGTATGGTGGGGGTCGCAGAGGAAACTGGGGAAGTGCAGAGCTGTTTCTGCAGCTCAGACTACCTCTGCTTCCCCCTTTTTCCTTTCTGTCTGCTTTACCATTTCATTAAACAGTAAACAGTTTATTATGTTTTCTTACACACTTACATACTATACTGAATGTCTAATGCTTTCTGCCATTTATCATTTATTAATTTTTTGTTATCTATTTTACCTACTCCTGAACTATTGTGAAGCCTTAGTAACTTCCCTAAACTACTGTTAAGCAGCCTCCCTCCCCCAGCCTCCACCCCCGCTATTGATTGTGTCTTGCTGATTTAGCAAGAATTTAAGGGTAACGCAAAAAGAAGAGGGAGAGTGACAGGATTTTCACCCCATCTCAAGTCTTGCAAAGATGCATTTACCAATTCTGTTTCCTTCGGATTTTGCTCGTTTGCTTTGTGTTTTTATTTCATGTTTGACAAATGACATCTATGCAGAACGTGAAGAAGAGAACACTGTCTCTATGACTTTGTTTCATATGTGTAACACTTACAGAGGTTCTTATTATCTCTATATTAAAAATAAAGCAAACAAGGAAAAAGTGGATAATAATTTATCCAAAGTTAATAAATCTCAACAGTGGATGTGAGACCGGTTTCATCCAAAGCAAAAATCCCTGTTTTCCTTTATGACACTATGCTGTTTGGGCCAAAATAGTTTCTACCTTCAAATATTTACCAGTGAAGAAAATAGCCACAAAATCACACTGAGGCCATAGAGTAATGGGAGAAAATATCTAGAAATCCACACAAAGGCCTTATGATCAAAGTTCCTTATGATCACTCTGGCCACTCACTCAGTGAAGCGTCTGGATCAACACTGTGCACTAGGTTTTGAAAATTGAATTGTTATGGGTATGTTAGGCAACCTTTGATTTTCCAAAGCTCTAGTACGTCAAGGCTCTGGCTAATGTAAAAGTGACTCCAACCTTTTCTGTTCATTTTCAAACTTGAATTTGGTACATTGAATTTCACCCGAAAGTGTACTGGTGAAGGTGACTTTTAATGTGTATTCAACAGGAAGTTTTGGATAGTGGTGATGGGTGACATTGTCATAACACATCTCAGCATGCCATTTAGTACTGTTCACGCATTAAGGTTCAAGGCACCAAATGAATACTTTTAAGCCCTTGTATTTAAATTACAGATATGTTTCCAGCTGTGTATGTGTTTGTGCAGCACATCTTTACTCACAGTGCAGAAACAAAATCATTACGTGTACTAGGTTGAATTGTGTCCTATAAAACTCCAGGTGGACATAGAACTTGTATACATAGCCTCATTTGGAATTAGAATACTCACAGATGTAATCAAGTCAAGATAAGGTCATACACTGTTAGAAAGACCCTGAATCCAATATCACTTGCATCCTATAGTCCTTATGAGAGAAATTTGGACATGAGCACATAGACACACAGGGAAGAAAGCCATGAAAAGATGGAAGCAGATGCTGGATGGTGTATTGATACGCCAAAGAATGTCACAGATTGCCAGCAAGCACCAGAGGCTGGAAGAGACAAGGAAGGATTCCGCCCCAGCACCTTCTGAGGTAGGATGGCCCGCCAACCACGTGATCTTTGACTTCTAGTTTGCAAAGCTATAAGATGGTAAATTCTCATTTTCTTTGAGCCAATCAGATTGTGACATTTTGTTGTGGTCACCCTAGGAAATGAATATGCCATTTGTGAATACCCACATACCACATCCTGGTGCCGTGCTTGGATTTGAGCACATGGAACAGTGAATATATATACACACCTGGCAGCTGAGACCCATGCCTGTGATGACACACGTAGAGGAGACAGGTACAGGATGGCTCCATGTCATTTTAGCCCTAGCCTGTGGCTTCTCTTCATTATTCACTGGCTGACTAAAAGCAGCATGAACAGATCAGTATTTCCTTTATTCTCAAACTACACAACTCATAATTGTATAATATAATAAAATGGCACAAGACAGAAGCATATACTCCATATAGGGCACCTATTAAATGCAGCTTTCATCAAGACTTGTGCCTCAATACCTGAGATATGAGCAATCTCACTCAAGGCTCTGTAATGCCAATATGTCCCATGTATATGTGTGGCAAGACGGAAAACACGAAGCTGTCATTACAAAACTATTATAGAGACTGTAAAACAGCATTTCAAATCCATCCAGTGCGTAAAGGTAACATTTGAACTGGTACATATGCAATGAAAACACTCATGTCTTCTAGTTCTCTCCTTGTATCATATCAACTAAAGTATTTTCTTCTCTCAAATTCCAGGATCTCATATCATAACAGTGAGAAATGTCTAAATCAGTGTTCTCGACTTTCCTAATGCTGCAATGTATTTTCATTGTTAAAAAGGGGGTCGCGACCCACAGGTTGAAAACTGCTGGTCTAAATCAGAAGAGCCAATAAAAATGCAAAAGAAGGAAGAAAGGAAGGGAAGGATGGAAAAGGGATGGGAACCAAATAATAAATGGAATTGTGAATTTCATCCTTCAAATTCCTAACTTTGGTGCTCTTGGTACAAAAAATTAAGAAAATATTTTAAATTGCCCATAAGGTTAAATGACTTTGTTTATAGATTAATAAAGAATCTTAACAAAAAAAGCAATATCCAAATCCCCTATGAATATAGATGTGGAAATCCTCAATAAAATAGTAGTAAAGCAAACCCAACAGCACATCAAAAATGATAATGATAATCCACGAAGATCAAGTGGCTTCATCCCAGGGATGCAAGGTTGATTCAACAGGTGTCAATCAATAAATGTGATTCAATACACTCAGGAGCAAGACAAAGAGCATGTGCTCATTTCAATAGATGCTGAATAAGGGTGTGACAAAATCCAGCAATCTTTCATGATAAAAACCCTCAACAAAATCAGTACAGGAAGAATATATCTCAAAATTATGGGAGTCATATGGTAAATCCACAGAAATGTTATCCTGAATAGGGAAACTAAAAGAACTTCCCTAAGAACTGGAACAAGGCAATGTTGCCCACTGTTCCTGCTGCTAGTCAACTTAGTACTAGCTAGAGCAATCGGATAAGAGGAAGAAATAAAGGGTTTACAAACTAGAAAAAAGGAGATCAAAGTATCATTTTGTGCTAATGATGTAATCATATATGTAGAAAACCCCAAAGACTCCACCAAAACATTTCTGGACTTGATAAATGAACTCAGCAAATGCTTAGGTTACCAAATCCATGTACACAAATCAGTAGCATTTCTATACACCAATAACAGTCCAACTCAGGATCAAACCAAAGACTCAATACCATTCACAGTAGCTACAAATAAAATAAAATGGGAAGAAAATACTTAACCAAAGAGGAGAAAAATCTCTAGAACTATGAACACTAAAGAAAGAAATCCTAGGTAACACAAATGGAAAATACATTAAGCTAATGAATTAGTGGAAACACCATTGTTAAAACGTGCATATGAGCCAAAGTGAGTTACATATTCAATGTAATCCCCTTCAAACTACCAATGTCATATTTCACAGATCTAGAAAAAAAATAATTCTACACTTCATATTATGTGACAAGAGCCCATATTGTGAAAGCAATCTTAAACATAAAGAGTAAATCTGAAGGCATCACTTACCAGATTTCAAGCTATGCTACAAGGATATAGTAACCAGAACAGCATGGTATTGTTATAAAAATAGAGACAGAGACCAATGAAACAGAATAGAAAGCCATCATCCTACAGCTAACTGACCTTTGGCAATCCACACTGGGGAAAAGAAGCTCCATTCAATGAATGGTTCTGGGAGAATTACATAGCCACATGCAGAAGAATAAAATAGGACTCACATCTTTCACCACTCACAAAAATTAATTCAAGAGGGATAAAATACTAAAATGTAAGGTATGAAACCATATGAATTCTAGAAGAAAATGTAGGAAAATTTACCTATGCAAAGAATTTATAAAGAAGACCCCAGTGGCAATTACTGCAACAGCAATAATAAAGGAATGGGGTTTGACTAAATTAAAAAGTTTCTGCATAGCTAAGGAAATAATCGATAAAGCAAATAGACAACCTACAAAATGAGAAAATCTTTGTAAACATTCTATTTCTGATAAAGGGCTAATATCAAAAATCTATAAAGCAAGGAAAAAAGCAAATGATCCCCTTAAAAAGCAGTCAGAATGTATTAACAGATGATTTTCAAAAGAAAATACATGAAAAGATATGAAAGAGATATTTTAAAAGATATGAAAAATGCTCAACATCATTAATCATCAGGGGAATGCAAATTAAAACCACAATTAGATATCTCCTTACCCTGTTAGAATGTTTTCTCTTAAAAGTCTGAAAGCAATAGATGCTGGCAGGGATGCAAAGAAAAAAGAATGCTTATACACTGTTGGTGGGACTGCAGATTAGTATAACCTCTGTAGAAAACAGTATGGAAATTTCTCAAAGTACTAAAATAGACCTACCATTCAATCCAGCATCCCACTACTGCATAACTTCTCAAAGGAAAAGAAGACATTTCAAAAATGCACCTGCACTTGAATATTCATTGAATCACAATTCACAGTTGCAAAGACGTGGAATCACCCAAATGCCCATCAATTCATGAATGGATTAACAATATAGGGTACATGCTTACCATGGGGTACTACCCAGGCATATGAAATGGATAAATTAATGCCTTTGGCAGCAATTTGGATGGAACTGGAGACGATTATCCTAAGTGAAGTATCTCAAGAATAGAAAAAGAAACACCATATGTTCTCTCCAATAAATGCAAACTAGCTGATGGGCACACATATTATAGAGGGAATTAAATGTCCTGAGAGCAAAAATCTACCTAATGGGTAGATTAGGTGTACCCCTAATGGGTACACCCAATGGGTGTAATAAACACTATTTGGGTGATGGGCCAAGATATTGCCCTTACTAAAACATTACAAAAGCTATCCATGTAAAAATAATTTGTACCCTCTTAATATTTTGTAAAAAGTGGAAGGGCCACTGAAATATCCACACCCAGATGGAGCTGACATTCACTGAATGTCCATTCCCCTTCAGACATTATGACACACCCTGTTTTATAAACAGTGCAAGAATCTTGTTGATTATTTTCCCATTTGCATATGATCAAATTGAAATATACAAAGTTTCAATACTTTGTACATAACTATATGCTATTATAACAAATGGAGACATTGGGCCTTAAACTCAATTAGGTCTTCAGATTTGAAATCTACATGATTTTTTTCAACAAGCCATGTGCTTTCACCAAATATATATTTTGTACAAATCCTAGAGCACTTGTTGTCACAAAAGGGATCTTATTGTTTGTTTTTTTGCTTTTACAAAATAGGCGCATGACCAAATAGTTATAAAAAGAAGTCTACATTTTATAGTATAAGCTCACATTGAGAACTGAAGGCATCCAATAACAAAAATAGACAACCTTACACATACACAGCATTTATGCAGATGTTTTCAACAATGAGTCACAGCTAAAATTGTGAACATGGTCACTTCACTATGAGGCTCATATCAGGTGAGTTTGGGCAAAGGAGAGGCTATTTCCTCATTAGGGTTAATTAGAAGGCAAAGATGAAAGGAAGAAAAGCTCTAGTATCTATCAGAGGTACCCTCTCTAAATCAAGAAGCCTAGAACATGAGAAAAAGAAAACTTTAAGACCTTGTTGGTGTTTCAGAAAGGAATGCACAAGAGGTGTCTGGTTAGGAACAGGTGACAGCCCCAGGTCACCCAGGTCTTTCTGTACAGAAAGAGTACACCGTAGCCATCCTGGAAGTTCAAGTCTTAAGATGTTTGCACACCTGTTCTCCACTCCCTATAAAATTACTGAGGCCAAATAAATTTTAGAAATTGCATTTTCTGCCACTTTCTATGAAATGTATGATGTGCTTTTGTGTTTTAAAGGCCTTGAAAAACTACGCATTAAATAAATAAAGACTTCTGGCTCGGCTCCTGTAGTACAGCTACTACAAGAAAAAAATAGCTGGGCATTGTGGTAGGTGCCTGTAGTCCCAGCTACTTGGGAGTTTGAGGCAAGAGAATCTCTTAAGCCCAAGAGTTTGAGGTTGATGTGAGCTGTGACGTCACAGCACTCTACTGAGGGTGACATAGTGAGACTCTGTCCCAAAAAAATAATTAAAAAAAAATAAGAAATAAAGGGTTTCTGAAAACAATTTAGCCATAGAATCCCATTATTTATTTTAAATTTAATACAGTTTAACTTCTCTGGGATAAAAGAGACACATTTGGGGAATACTAATCAAAGGTTAAACCATCAAATAATGAAAAATATTGGAGGGCTCTGCCTCTAATAGAAAGCATAATCTTAAGCTATAACTTCTCACATTTATTAAGGAAATGTCTTTATATTCTGGAGTCTCCAACCTTTCAAGTTCAAAAGGATTTCCATTTAGGTTCAAAATGTACTTTGTCAAGGGAACAGGAGAGGAACTCAGGAAAGTCGACTCTAATCCCTGTTAAATGAGAGGAAGGTTGATGTTTCCTTCTTAACCCCTGGGTCTCTGGACCTAGACAGCTCCCATGACCGGAGAAACTCCATATTCAAGTGGTTGAATGAGTGAATAAGGGAATACATAAAACTTCTCAATTAACTGATACAGTTGGTTTTCTTTATTCCCATATTCTGTATTTGTGAGTTCTCCTCCATGCTAAAATTTCTTTGGAACCCTAACATCCATGTTTATAGAACCACACTGCTCATTTGTGGATCTGCACACGTTCAGGTGGCAAAAAATTTGAGTTGTGCGGATTCCCTGCGGAGTGAGGGTGACACTCTGCCAAGGTGACACTGCCTTCTTATTTCACTTTCGTACTGTCAATAAGTATCCTTCCCACACTTCATTTAGTGCCATTTTTTCCATAGTTTTTCTGCTTTTTTTTTTTAGTTCAAAAATATTTATTTCAAGCTTTTTGCATTCATTATGCTCAAATGTTCTTAGTGCAGTCTTATAGTCCAAGGCAATAAATAATATTTTTCTGAATGGAGCACAAAAGCTTGTATTAAGTGAATACTTCCAAAACTTTTCAAGTACACAGAAGTGTGCTTAGTGATGGGAACGACACATAAAGGAAAAGTAGAAGCCTAATACTTGCCCTCAGTCATGGTACAGATTGTTTAGGTAGATAAAAACAAAGTACATAAAATGAGCAATCCAAAATGACATGATGCTTACAGGTTCT
The DNA here is from genome assembly GCA_963573935.1 of Arctocebus calabarensis. NCBI lineage: Eukaryota > Metazoa > Chordata > Mammalia > Primates > Lorisidae > Arctocebus > Arctocebus calabarensis. The sequence goes on from CAUYON010118810.1 coordinate 9,505, forward strand.
GGCTGCTGTGTAACAGATGATAAGTAGTATAGGAAAAGGGCATGAATACTGATGTTTTTCATGTTATCATTAGAGGCTCTCTTCTTCTTCATTGTCCCATAATTTTCTGTATAAATGACCTGTAAGCACATACTGACATTGTGCCTAGTATTCTACGCATCAGAAGGCTGATTCCAAGCATCAGAAGGCTGTGATGTTCTTTACGGTGTTAGATAAGCTTCACTCATGTCCTGCTGGCTCTGAGTTCAATATTTATTCAGCAACACAAATAAGTTGTCAAGGAGTCTTTAAACAGAAACACACATAAAATAAGCTTATGCATTGATGGGATGATGAAAATGATGTTAACCAGAGTCTCCCAGGAATCTAAGCTAAACTTCTGTTTCCTCTAGAAGCCCTAAGTCCATGTTCAAACTCACTTCCTAGAATATAACTACCATAAATAACAAGAATTGAATGTACTTTGTCCTCCTCTTGGACAGTTACAAATCCTAGTGGGTTATTAAAGGCTCAAGGGGAAAGAAGAACTACTTTAACCTTGTTTGATCGTTATTTATCAAACATTGTTGAGTAAAGATCTAACGTTTAAAGAACATATAGTATGACCTCACAGGACAATATATACAGGCCCTGTTTTCTGTTGGGGTCACGTGACCTATTATTCAGAGGATTTCAGAACATCACTCATGACCATAAGTCAAGAGGTTAAAGGATTTCAGTCCAGACTCAGACATTTCAAGTCCACAGGCAACTGTAGTCTGATAGAATTTCCAGTCTGTGCTCTGATGAGTCGTTCTTTAATTATATCCCAACTTATGGAAATCTCTGTACTGATAAATTTCCTCTCATCACTTTCCTCTCATCACTTTCCTTTACTTTCCCTGTGTGAATATCTAATCTATTCCTGAACTTCAGTCAGGCACTCAGGCTGTAGGGGTGGGTGGAGAGTTCACTGTCTAAAAGGACACCAAAATGTCACATTAAAGGACAAAAATTCATTAACAATGCTCCCTTTCTACTCTAAATTTTCTTTGGTACGCCTTCACTCATGTCTCTCAGACTGCAGAGCACTAGTGGTCATTTTTAGAATCCACCAAGGGGAAAGTTTGGGTTTACTTATGTGGCTCATAGCAACACTGAAGGTACTCTGAACTTATGGATGGCTGTCTTAAGCCAGGGATATCTTTCTCAAATGTGATCAGCACCCAATGAGGCAATTTCCTGTATCATGTTTCAGAGGTGACAAAAAGGTGAAAGGAACCTTACTGGTGGTCCCCAACCCTAGAAGAATTTGGACAGTGATGGATTGCTTGTGGCAAAGCCAGTCAAGTCTTGCTATGTGGTGTAAGGGATATTTTGAGGCCTTAGAACTATATTTCTAAAGTCTTACAGAAAGGACTTGAGTCACACTAACTTGCAAGATATTTATTCAAAAGCTTGAGAAGGCTCAAATATACCATAAGCATATTGTAGAGCATTTCAGTAAAACAGCAAAAAAATCATAAACTCTGGGTTAGGTTGTACATTAAATTACCCTTATTGTCATTATAT
>CAUYON010118812.1:0-10228 GCA_963573935.1 Arctocebus calabarensis
TGAATCATAGCTGTGTACATTAGTTCAATCATGGGGTACAGTGTGTGGGCTTCACATGCAATCTGAGATATTTTTATCAACCTGATTGACATAACATTCATGAGATTTTCTCGTTTACTATATGAAAACATTTTTGATCCATATTTAGAAGTTTTCTCCTGACCCTTCGAATTTTTACAGATAACTGTAACTATAAACTGAGGAATTAAGTATCTTGCCTGAGGTCACTTCTTGCCTGATTCAGTCATCTTTTTCCAGGCAGAATGGGGGCCTAAGAACCCATTCTTGGCGGGAGAGGGCACACCCAGAGAAAGGGAATATTTAAAAGTAAGCTGAAAGAGTCAGAACACAGAAAAGTCAGCTAGTTTACCTTTAAGCTAGTCATTGCTAAATTTCTTATCTGAACAAGTTTCCAGCCTTTCCTGAAACTCTGGCCTATTGGGGATACAGCTTACCACCAATACCCTGCTGAATCTATGAACACTCTGAGGAAGTAAATGGTCATAGAAGAGATTATGACAAGACCTAGGATAGATACACCTCCTAGGTCGTTTCCTACCCATTAAACAGACAAAGCAGATAACCATTATGGACATTTGCATTTGGCTGGGACAGAGACCAAGGAAATAGGTCAAGCCCTGCGATATGGACAGAAAAGCTTAACATCCCTTATCACAGAGGGAAATCCTCTGTGGTAGTAATGAGAGGAAAATGCCTCTCTCCCACGGATTCCTCAGAGGATATTAACACTAGTGGTGTTTTACTCCACAGTGAATGGAGCTTAACACCTCCCTAGGAATCTGTGTGTTTGACTTCAGACAGGAGGCTTCCCCCATACAAGGCTCAAGTTTCAGATGCTCCAAAACTGCTCAAATCCTAAAAGTTAATAATAGCAATAGGAGCTGATATGCTCACTCAGAGAAACTACTGACATCTTTGTTCCCTCCCTCAGCTTACACCTGGGCAAAGAGGTATCAATAAAAGCTGTGTGGAACAAAGACTCAGGACCACTCCCCAGAGCCCACAACAGGCAGTGGTCCCCTGAGCTCCCACTTTTGAAAATTCTATTCTATGTCTTGTGTCTCTTCTTTATCATTGTTCCTAACTTTATATTTCTTCAGTCGGTTGCACCAGTTCCACAGGTCTTAGCGGACCCTGCCACCAGATCCCCCAACATCTTTGATGCTTTTTGAATTATGAATTTAGCTTGTGTTCTCTCAATGTCCCCCAAAAGAAACCACTATATCTCTTACCTGACCCCATCCACACTTAAATAAGTTCTGCCTGTGCCAGAAGTTCTGATTTGGCAAGACCAGCAACTCCTTGGGGGGAGAACAGAAGGCATTTGTTTTGTCCTAACCATGTGTTTCCTATGACGAGGGTCACCATACATCTGATTTCACCTGGGAGAGTCCAGATATGCACCTGTTACCCTGGTGAAAATTACAAATAATGCCCCCTATCACTTTCAAGGGTATCCTTTTGCATAGTAACTTAAATTGTTCACATATGTCTGACCTGTAATATAATATTTCTGAATATGGGAAATGAGTCTCTTAATGTGCACATTTCCCCTGAAATTTTGAATTCTTTGCCTTTAAAATGCTTTTGCTGTATTTTCTTGACTTTTTCTTGTAAAGATGTCTATCTTTAAAATTAAACCAGAATATCCATCCATCTTAGTAGTCCCCTGGCAAAACTTATGACACAAAGTCTTAATAACAATTCTAATGAGAACTCAGTTTATTCTCCCATTTTTCCTCTTAGTTCATAAACTATTGTTGGAGTTGTTTTGTAAAATTCCTTTGAATGTATCCTTAATAAACACATTTGGTCACTTTCTATTTCTTTTGTAATTTCTAAATTAATATATTCACTTGCTTAGTTGTTAAAAGAGGAGCATCCTGCTCTAATTTGTGAGGTTTCTATAAGGTTTCCAAACTGTTGTGCATTTGTGAGTGTGTGCAGAAAGTGACAGGTGGTTTCCCCTGCCTACCTCTCACCACTGCTTGCCACAATTCAGGGGGTTTTGATGCTTTATTGTTTTATGAATTCGGCTTATCTTCTTTCAATCCAAAAACTAAAATAAAAGAAACAATTATATATCCTTTATAAGCCTCTAGGTACCTTCCTGTCATTTATCACTGTTTTTAAGAAATGAGTGACTTTCCTGTTACTGATTATAAGCAGACATCTGACCAGAAAGCCCTTCATGACTTCTCCCTCTGGTGAAATCTTACCTAATTCCAGGCCTACGTTAAATATCTTCTCTTCTGTGAATTCTCTAGACAAAATTAATCACTATACCATCTGTGGTACTGTAGTTTTGTTTATCTTATATTCTGACTTTCCCCTCATTTGTCATCTCCCTTGGATGTAAACTCAATCACAGAAAAAGGATGCATTTTTACATCCCTCCCTTGGGCTCAGCACAAGCTCTGGTAAATATCCACTTAATAAATGTTTGATGAATAAAAAGCACCTTGTAGCATTAATATGAAAACATATTTCAGATATATTAACTCATTTAGATCTACAGTAATTTTATGAAGTATAAAATTATGCTGTTTTTATCTATGAAATACTACATATTAAAAACACCTGCATTTCAGAGGTGGGAAAACTGAGAAATTTTGCAAGGTAAAGGTATGAGAAGAGAAGTTTCTAATTAATTAGTTACTAAAATTATACGCTACTTAGTCTTCAGGGGAAATAAAGATAATTTCAATTTAAGAAGAGCAATATGATTTGATAACTATTTCTCTTGTCCAGAGAGCGCTTCTGTAATTTCTTTTTTAGTTTTTCCTTTTAGTAACAGTTATCTGAGTTATCAGACTTATATGAGCTTTGCTGTGAAAGCTTCCTGTGACTCAAAAGTGCAGGACACAGGCTGTGCTCTAGAGATTGCACAAGTCAACGAGGACCGGACTTACACTCTATTTCCTAAGATGCCTTTCCATTACCTTGAAAAGGTTCTCCAGAAGAGTGGACCTTGGCCAGTTTTTTCAGGGACATCCAGCAGGAAATTTTCATGAGGAAACAGGCCACAGCTAAAGCAATGTGAGTAGGACTGCTCTCAAATCACTGAACAATTGCCTAAGGGTCATTTGGCATGATTCAAACCTTGCCGCCTTAAATTACCTGCTTATTTTTCTTTTCTAAGGAGTTTGGGGTACAGAAAAAAATGAATTAATATAACATGTCATTTACACTTAACCTCTGAACAAGAAGCATTGTGAAATTGAATCTAAACTGAAGCAAGTGTGCCATAGTAAGAAGAATTCAAAAATCAGACAAGCCGGGGTATTTGTTATTTTAACCAGTATCCTTTAAACACCTGTTATGTACTAGTAGGCACTATATTACATGTCAGACATTCAGTACCAGGTGAAATAGACATGTAAGATCTTTGACTTCATAAAGCTTTTGGTCACAGGAAAGCCAAATTTTAAACACATAATTACAATGAAGTACAAGTGTCTAAGGTTCACACAAGTCAAGGCAGGTCTGAGAAAGCAACATTTAGGCTGACACAAATGAGTTAGGCAAAGGAAAGAAAGGAAGATGGGAAAATGGGGAAGAGTTTTGCAGTTAGGAAGAGGTAAGGAGAGCAACGAGCACTTACTGTCATGTGCTCCCTCTGCCTAAAGGAGAACAAAGCTGGCTGTTTGAGTAACCAAGAGAAAATAAAAATATTTCTTAATATTCCTTAACTATTATGAAAGAGTCAAACCCCCAAAAAGACAGGCAGAATATAAAATCTTGTGTACCTTATTAATTATGTTAAAGAGCTAGGGCTTTATCCCCAGGAAAAAGATAAGCCAGTGAAGTTTATTGTTTTCTTTTTTTATTTTCTCTATACATATACATGTGTTTATTTGGTTTCCACTTTTTGCCTTCACAAAATTAAAAAGGCTTACAATATTTAAGATAAGGACTAGGGGCTCGGCACCTGTGGCTCAACAGGCTAAGGCGCCAGCCACGTACACCTGAGCTGGCGGGTTTGAATCCAGCCCGGGCCCGCCAAACAACAATGACGGCTGCAACCAAAAAATGGCCGGGCATTGTGGGGGGTGCCTGTAGTCCCAGCTACTTGGGAGGTGGAGGCAGGGGACTCACTTGAGCCCAGGAATTGGAGGTTGCTGTGAGCTGTGATGCCACAGCACTCTATCCAGGGTGACAGCTTGAGACTTTTGTCTCAAAAAAAAAAAAAAAGATAAGGACTAGGAAAAAAAACTCATAAAGAACGAACAAAGATGAATACATTCAGAAAAGAAATCAGACGATTGCTGCAATAAAATATTGAGCAATAATAATAAAAATGCAAAAAAAGTTAACATTCACATTGTCAGATAAAAGTATGTCTATCATAGAATGCTTTAACTCTGAGGTTCAGTATGGAGTCATCAATTAACTTCTTTTTTATTAAGTCTCAAAAAATAGACAACTGATATTTATAAATAAAAATGGAAGATAATTTAAAAAAAAAAAACAGATCATTCCAAATCTTGTAGACAATAGAAAAAGAAGAAATACTTCAAAACCATTCTACTTCATCTGGACATACATGATATTAAAATTGCAAAAAAAATTATTATAAAGGAAAATTACAAACACATTTCACTTATAAATTAGGATGCAATATCCTAAACAACATATTAATAAGTTGACTTAAAAATTATTGTTCAAATAATGTACAATATTTGGTACTTTGGTCAAAATTAAATCCAATTTAGGTGAGAATTAGTCACTATTTTCTTTTCTCCTTTTTTTCTTTTCCTTTCCCTCACCCCTCTGTCTGCTCTCCCTTTCCCACATCCTCACCATGTCATTAATTATCATTAATTATCCTCATATCAAAGTTGAGTACATAGGATTCATGCTTCTCCATTCCTGTGATAATTCACTAAAAATAATGTGTTCCACTTCCATCCAGGTTAATAGAAATGCTGCAAAATCTCCATTTTTTAATGGCTGAATAGTATTCCATGGTATACATATACCACAGCTTGCCAATCAATTCCTGGGATGAAGGGCATTTAGCCTGTTTCCACATTTTAGTGATTATAAATTGAGCTGCAATAAAGAATCTAGTGTAAGCGTCTTTATAATAAAAGGTTTTTTTTTTTTTTCTCCCTTCTGGATAGATGCCCAGTAATGGGATTGCAGGATCAAATGGAAGGTCTAAGTTGAGTTCTTTGATGTTTCTCCATACTTCCTTCTAAAAAGGTTGTATTAGTTTGCAGTCCCATCAGCAGTGTAAAAGTGTTCCTTTCTCTCCACATCAACAGCAGCATTTGCAGTTTTGAGATTTTGTGATATGGGCCATTCTCGCTGGGATTAGATGATATGTCAGAGTGGTTTTAATTTGCATTTTTCTAATAATTAGGGATGATGAGCATTTTTTCATATGTTTGCTAGCCATTCATCTGTCTTTTTTAGAGAAGGTTCTGTTCATCTCTCTTCCCCATTGATGTTTGGGATTGTTGGGTTTTTTCATGTGGATTAATTTAAGTTCTCTATAGATCCTAGGCTTTTGTCTGATTCAAAATATGCAAATATCCTTTCTCATTGGAAAGGGATGAGATCATACAGAAGAAAGAATCTCAGAGGTAGAGGATGAAGCTCTTGAGATAACTCAGATAGGTAAAGAGGCAGAAAAGAAGTGAGAGAAAGCAGAACATTCATTGACAGAACTATGGGATTTTATTAAGCATTCAAACATATGGTTATAGGTATTCCAGAAGGGAAAAAAGAATGTCCTAGAGGAATGGAAGTCATTCTAAAGAACATTATAAATGAAAATTTCCCAAATATCACGAAAGATTCTGAAATACTCCTTTTAAAGGGATATAGGTCCCCTGGTCACCTCAACACAAATAGAGCTTCTCCAAGACACATTGTGATGAATCTATCTAAAGTCAAGATAAAAGAAAATATTTTGCAAGCTGCCAGGAGTAAGCACCAACTGACCTACAGGGGCAAATCCATCAGGGTGACCGCAGACTTCTCTAATGTAACTTTTTAAGCCAGAAGACAATGGTCATCTAACTTTAATCTACTTAAACAGAACAACTTCCAGTCCAGAAGACAATGGTCATCTACATTTAATCTACTTAAACAGAACAATTTCCAGCTTAGCTTATCCCACTAAGCTAAGCTTTAAAATTGACAGAGAAATCAAATCTTTTACTGATATGCAAACATTGAGGAAATTTGCCACAAAGCCAAAAATTTCATGTAATACAGGAAATATTTCAACCTGTTGTACACACTGACTATCATAATGGGCCTTCAGCAAAGTAAATACCCAGAAATTAAAGGACAGAACCTAGCTTCCACAATGATACAAAAGACAAAACTAAGCAATAGACTTTCACAAAATAAGATGACTAGAACACTGCCACACTTATCAATTATCTCAATAAATGTCAATAGCTTGAATTCCCCACTGAAGAGGCATAGATTGGCTGATTGGATTAAAAAACACAAGCCATCTATTTTCTGTCTGTAGAAAACACACCTCATGTCAAAAGACAAATTAAAACTTAGAGTTAAGGATTTGAAGTCAATTGTTCAGGAAAATGGAATTCAGAAGAAAAGAGGGGTTGCAATCTTATTTTTAGATACACATGGATTTAAAGCAACTAAAGTCAAAAAAAGACAATGATGGTCGCTTCATATTAGTCAAGAGAAAAATGCAACAAGAAGACATTTCAATTCTAAATATTTATGCACCCAATTTAAATGCTCCCCAATTCTTGCTTAGTCTGAGCAATATGATAACCTATAACACCATGATAACAAGGGACTTTAACACCCCTCTCCTCAGAGCTAGACAGATCCTCTAACAGTAATTAAGGAAAGATATGAGATTTGAATAAGACTCTAGAACAACTGTGCTTTATATAGAACACTATAGAGTGTATATAAAACACTCTATCTCAAAGATAAAGAATATACATTCTTATCATCCCATGAAACATTCTCCAAAATTGATCATATCCTAGGACACAAAACAAACCCCAACAGAATCAAAAGAATTGAAATTTTACCTTGCATCTTCTCAGACCACAAGGTACTAAAAGTGGAACTCAACTCCAACAAAAATGTTCATCCTCACACAAAGGCATGGAAGTTAAATAACCTTATGCTGAAGGAGAGTTGGGTGCAGGAAGAAATAAAAAAGGAAATCGTTAACTTCCTTGAGTATAACAACAAAAAGACACAAGCTACCAAAACCTATGGGATACAGCAAAAGCAGTCCTGAAAGGAAAATTTGTTGCTTTAGAAGCCTACATTTGAAAAACAGAAAGAGAGCACATCAACAAACTCACAAGCCATCTTATGGAATTGGAAAAAAAAGAACAATCTAAGTCTAAACACAGAAGAAAAGAAATATCCAAAATTAAATCAGAGACTAATGAAATTGAAAACAAAAGAATCATTCAGAAAATTAATGAAACAAGGAGTTGGTTTTTTGAAAAAATAAATAAAATAGATAAACCTTTGGCCATATTAACTATGAATAAAAAAGCAAAATCTCTAGCAACCTCAATTAGAAATGATAAAGGGGAAATAACAACTGATGTCACAGAGGTACAAGAGATTATCTCTGAATACTAACAGAAACTCCATGCCTGGAAATGTGAAGGAAATGGATCAATATTTGAAATCACACCCTCTCCCTAGACTTAGACCAAATGAAATAGAGCCCCTGCACAGATCAATTTCAAGCACTGAGATCAAAGAAACAATAAAAAATCTCCCAACAAAAAAATGCACTGGTCCGGATGGCTTCACACCAGAATTATATCAAACCTTCAAAGAAGAGCTTATTCCTATATTGCAGAAAGTATTCCAAAAAATTGAGGAAGAAGGAATCTTCCCCAACATGTTCTATGAAGCAAACATCACCCTGATACCAAAACCAGGAAAAGACCCAACTAAAAAGGAGAATTTCAGACCAATTTCAGTCATGAATATAGATGCAAAAATTCTCAACAAAATCCTAGCCAATAGATTACAGCTTCTCATCAAAAAAGTCATACATCATGATCAAGCAGGTTTCATCTCAGTGATGCAAGGCTGGTTTAATATACATAAATCAATAAACGTTATTCACCATATCAACAGAAGCAAAAACAAAACCCATATGATCCTCTCAATAGATGCAGAAAAAGCATATGATAAAATCCAGCATCCTTTTCTAATTAGAACACTGAAGAGTTTAGACATAGGTGGCACATTTCTTAAACTGATTGAAGCTATCCATGACAAACTAATATTTTACTGAATGGAGTTAAACTGAAAGCTTTTCCACTTGTAACTGGAACCAGACAAAGTTATCTTCTGTAGCCATTACTATTCAACATAGTGCTGGAAGTTCTAGCCAATACAATTAGATAAGACAAGACAATAAAAGGCACCTAAGTGGGAGCAGAAGAGGTCAAACTCTCCCTCTTTGCTGATGATATGATCTTATACTTAGAGAACCCCAAACACTCAACCACAAGACTCTTGGAAGTCATCAAAAAATACAGTAATGTCTCGGGATATAAAAATCAATGTCCACAAGTCAGTTGTCTTTATATATGCCAACAACAGCCAAGATGAGATGCTAATTAAGGACACAACTCCCTTCACCATAGCCCCAAAGAAAATGAAATACTTAGGAATATACTTAACAAAAGAGGTGAAGAACCTCTATCAAGAAAATTATGAAACCCTGAGAAAGCAATAGCAGAGGACTTTAACAAATGGAAGAACATACCGTACTCATGGCTGGGAAGAATCAACATTGTTAAAATGTGTATGCTTCACAGAGCAATCTACCAATTCAAGGCCATCTCTATTAAAATACCAACATCCTATTTTCAAGACTTGGAAAAAAGGATTCTGTGTCTTGTATAGAACCAGAAAAAGCCCCTTATAACTAAGGCAGTTCTTACTAATAAAAACAAAGCCAGGGCATCACGATACCAGACTTTAGGCTGTACTACAAGGCCACAGTAGTCAAGACACCATGGTACTGGCACAAAAATAGAGACATAGACATTTGGAACTGAATAGAAAACCAGGAAATGAAGCCAACAACTTACAACCACCTAATCTTCAATAAACTAAATAAGAATGTCCACTGGGGGAAAGACTCCCTACTCAATAAATGGAGCTAGGAAAACTGGATATCCACATGTAAAAGACTGAAACTGGACCCACACCTTTCTCCATTCACAAAAATTTATTCAAGATGAATAAAGACTTAAATTTAAGGCATGAAGCAATAAAAAAATCCTCAAAGAAAGCATAGGAATCTGTAGTCAGCTTTCCGCAAAGATTCCTGTCCAGAAGGAGAGTTAAAGGACAGAAACTCAGCAAGAAAGCCGATGGTTTGGATCTGAACCAAAAGAAAAGGTCAAAGAGGGCACATCAACCCTGTTGAGGCAACCTGAGACCCCGAGGATACAAACAAAAAGGTACAGAGCACATCACCAAGCGGACGGGAGTCCCCTCCCCCATGAGATTGACTCACAGTATACTCCATACCTCCATACAAACAAGTGAGCAGAGTTCAGATGTCCTCCCACTCTACCCCACGGGAGAGACCCTCTAAAAATCAGACCTCCTTCCCCTACTATAGGGTGCCGTGGTGCTCTCCAGCCAGGTATAAAACTGTATATACTCTTGACCTGCAAATTGGTGTTCCTGGTGTTCCCCTCCACTCTCACCCGAGGTCTGGAGGCCTGTTCCCCATGAGCCCAGATTCTTGGAGATTTTCTTGAGGGGTGTGGACGGGCTCAGACTGTTGCTGAGATGTGCTGGTTTTCCGGCTCGGGAGTGGTGAGAGGGGAGTGAGCTGAGGGGAGACCTGGCTGGTGGGTAGGTCTCCTGAGGCACAAGATGCAACCAGCTCCGGGAACAATAGCAGGAGAGCTGCACCCCTGGGGATGTTTTGAGGAGACACTCCCACTCTTCTGGGCAGCCAGGGGAAGTGGGCGGCTTCTCCAGTGCCGGCAGAGCAAACCGGCAATCAAGGCACGTGAAGGATTTGCCTGAGGTGGTACCAGCCTGGACACAGTGCAAGGATTAAAATACTCGCAGAGGGGCTGCTTTGCTTAACCTGGCCCTCAGGGGATGAAAGCTGAGACAAAGGGCTGGAACTCACAGACTGAGTAAAACCCATTTGCAGCCCCAGTCTGATCAGGGAAAATAGCCTTGACAGAAATAA
>CAUYON010118816.1:0-36586 GCA_963573935.1 Arctocebus calabarensis
ATTTATACGTTGAATCATACTTTGGAGAAAAACTTCTGCCAGCACTAAAGCCCAGTAATCTTCTTTTCTTCTTCTTCTTCTTCTTTTTTTTTTTTTTTTTTTTTGAGACAGAGCCTCGAGCTGTCACCCTGGATAGAGTGCTGTGGCATCACAGCTCACAGCAATCTCTGACTCCTGGATTCAAATGAGTCTCCTGCCTCTGCCTCCCAAGTATTAGGGACTACAGGTGCCCGCCACAACGCCTGGCCATTTTTTGGTTGCAGTCGTCTTTGTTGTTTGGCGGGCCCAGGCTGGATTCGAACCTGCCAGCTCAGGTGTACGTGGCTGGTGCCTTAGCCTGTTGAGCCACAGGCGCTGAGCCTTCTTCTTCTTTTTTTTAAATATAAATTCTATTTTATTTTATTTTAGTTTTGGCCGGGGCCGGGTTTGAACCCACCACCTCCGGTATATGGAACCAGCACCTTACTCCTTTGAGCCACAGGTGCTGCCCATCCTCTTTTTCTGTCTGTACCGCTTTCAATAGTTGACATTACGTTTTCACATATGTTGTTTTGGGGGATGGACCAGTATAACCCTGACTAACTAGCACCTGGGGAGAGGCACACTGGCTTACTGACAGGTGCTGCCAGGCCCACACAGCTCTGGCATATGTTGGTCCAAGGACCCTTGGAGATTCTTGTGGACTTTGAAGTGGGTGCTTGGGTCCTGGAACGCATCCCTGTGATGGGGGACAGAGGTTGCCCTTTCCCATCCATCAGGGGTTGACAAGGTGGAGAAGAAACTCCTGTGAGGTTGCAAAGATCTGAGGCACTTGCAGTGGACCTGGAGTTCTGTGGGAGGAGACACGAGGTGTGATACTAGGTAGAGCCATGAGAACTCCTTTTGACCCAGCTTGTCGTTGGCTCCTTGAGAGAGAGGGCTTCAGGAAAAGGAGGCAGCCAGACCCCTTTCAGTGGGCCACGAGGGGCAGCAGGGTTAGTAGAGAGAGAGCTGATGACGGCCGTGCGGTGGTGGCGAGCGGGGCACATTAGGGCCTCTCCCATGCACCACAGAGACTCAGGAAACAAGAGGGGCGGCCACAGTGAAGCTTTCATGGGCACAGTGAAGCCACTGAGAAGAACACATCAGCTGCTTGGGTGCCTGTGAAAGGAAGGCGGTGGGCTGTCAGGTCTGGGATCTTTGGTGCTCGATCTGCTGGGAGGGGCCAGAGCTCTGCGGCTGCCATTGCTCTTATTTGGTGACCGGCCTCTGTTGGCATGGCCTGGGAAATGAAGAACTGGACCCAGGGGCCAGTGTGTACAGTAAAGGCTAGCTCAGCAGACTTGAGGTGTTCATACCTGGCATTGGGAAGAAGAGGCTGGCCTTCGCCCTGCCCTGGGAAATAACTGTGAGCTGTCAGAATACTCTGCCTGATAAGGGTCTCATTGTACACCTGAGAACTTCATAGTTTGTACTAACAGTGTGATTTAAGGTAAAAACCTGCCTTCCTTCCCCTGAGGCCCGGGGCCACACTGTATTGCTTTGACCCCTAGAGGGAGGGAAGGATGAGAAGCTGAGGTCAGTTACACAGCCACTCCAGGGAGCTGGCAGTGCCCACGGCCCCGACATAGCCTCAGTTCCACTTGTGATTTTCAACTTTACAATGGGTTTGTTTATCAGGGTGTGACCACATCATAAGTTGAGAAGAATGTGAACTCTGTGTTTATTGTCTAAGTGTTGCTGAGGAATGAAGCACTAGGATCGGATGACCAGAAACCCCCACCCATTTCCCCTGGATTCTCTCTCTGCCTTTTTCCCTTGCTGTCTTTAATCTGTACCTTGCACTGTAATAACCCATCACTGCATATACTATGGTTTTTCTGAGTTTGTGAGTCCCTTTGGTGAGTCATTGAATCTCAGGGTCTTGGGAACCCCCAACAAAAGGTGTGTGGACCTGAACCACAAGTGTTTCAAAGGTCCCACAGCAGGCTGTCCCATCAATTTTCAGCATCATGAAATTGGTGGGGGAGGTAGGTTATTTTTTTTCCTTAAGTGAAATGGGGGAGAGATGCCCAGAAATCTCACCTCACAGGCATCCACCAATTTGCCTGAAGTTTTCCTTGAATGCTTCCCAAATATAAGTCTTTGGGCCAGGTGATGTGCTGGTCACTTTGTCCTCAGCTGCCTATGAGTGAGCATTGGTTGTGGCCTCCCTGACGTGGGCCCTGGAAAAGATGAGGTGGGAATTGAAGATGGAGATTAGAAAGAAAAGAGATTTAATTCTTAAAAATTGTGTTGCTTCCATGAGTTATCTCTTTATCCTCATAAACCCTGATGAAATGTGTAATAACATTTAAAACTCTACTTTATAGGTGAGAAAAGCAATCCTCAACAAAGACTGGGACTTGTCCAACTAATGGTAAAGGGATGACCTGGGCCTTGTTCGTAGGGAGATTTGAGCTCCCAGAGGATGGAACCATGATGAAAACAACTACAGGGCATCAAAGGCACAACTGTGTATCAGTCAGGATAAGCAAGGTTAAGCTGCAGTAACAAACAATCCAAAAATCTTAGTGGCTTAAAATGACAGAGGTTTATTTCTTCTTCATACAAATATACTGTAGATCTAGATGACTCTCCAGGCAACTGTCTGTGGGACTCTCCAGCTGGGCTTGGATCATCTGGTGTTAGACCTTGAAATGACTAATGGAGAGGAAATGTTAGAAGAGAAGGTGCCCATGAACAGTGGAGTGTAACAATCTTTTGGGGCTTAGAGTCAACACAACATTTTCCATGGCTATGGGAGAGCCAAGGTTCTCTGTCAGTGGTCTCAGCAGATCTAGTTCAGGTGTTTCCCACATAAAACACCTTCCTAGTGTGCAGTGGGTGAGCCAGAGGAAGGAATGAAATGCCAGTGGTGCTTGGCTCCCTCCTTCTATGGCCAGATGGCTTAAGGGGGCAATGGGAGCTGGTGGCAAATTTCTCTAGAGTTTCTTCAGCAGGAAAAGCACCTACAGGGAGTAGCTGGTGTGGAGCAGAGAGGAGCGGGGAGCTCACTGGCTGTGAGACTGCAGGAGGAGCCGGGCACTGCAGGGCTGAACTCCTTCAGGGAAAGGAATCTTAGAGGACCACAGCAGCCAGGAAAGCCTGGCCCTGGACATCCGGGCCAGAACGCTTACATCATTCCTGTTAACTTGTTTTTTTAGTTCAGGACTAAAAAGCAATTAACATAAGAACTTTTCCCCTTTTTATTATTTTGATTTTTAACCAATGAGAAGGAAAATCCCTTGTAGGGAAGGGAGGCGTGAGGACAGTAGGCCGAGGAGAGGCAAACAGTCCACTGTCCGGCTCTCTAGCCTGTAGAAATCTCCCTCCTGCTCACTTGTCCCAAGCTCTGGGTACTCAGAAGAGATTCCGGAAGTTGAAACACAGTGAAGAGGCAGGCTGAGAAACTCCTGTGCGTGTTGCGGTGCTTGGTTAATAGTATTAGAAGTTGGGTTGGGAGAGACTCTGTCACACAAATGTTAAATCAACACTGAAGACGCAGCATTTGTTAGAAACTTCATGGAGAGGTGTTGGGGGGGGGGTTCCATCTCCATTTACTAGGAGTCAAGGCTTTTCCCTCCCATCAGAACCTGGCCTTGGGAGAAGCTATACTCTGAGTCATTTACACTTTACTGTGAATCTGATATTAGACCCTCTCTCCTGGAGGTGTCTGGATTCCAAGAACGAACTTTTCTGTGAGAGCTGCTGTCACTGTGAAAAGGCACTTCAGCCATCAAGGATTGAGAAGGGAGAAGATTTTGGATAAAGGAACAATGTTAGTTCAAATATCTTCAGTTGCAAGTAAACCTAACTCAACCAAACAGTGCAATTACTAGACTGTACTGCTGGGAAGAAACTGGAGGAAATTCTCAGACTTGGCGGAAGAGCTGCAGTGCTCAGCCTGCCTCTGCCCCCTCGGCACAGTGGGCTTCTCCTCTCATTTAGGCTGATGTTCTGGGGCAGGGGTAGGAGGCGGTGGGGCGAGAGGACAGCAGTCCTGGCAGAGAGGCTGTGGCAGGTGGAGATTTAGCATCACTTCCACCCTACTTCTAGAAGGCCACCCTGTACTACAGAGGTTAGAAGACTGAAAACTACATTCACCAGACTATCTCGTAGCTACTACACTGGATGAGATTTGGATTCTGCACATTAGATGCACTTGAGCAAGATTTGAAAGGTGGATTAGAGGAGGAGCCCATGCTTCTGCTGTTTTTTGCTAGCCAGTGAAGTATTTGGTTTTCCTAGAGAGGCATCTTTGCCATAGTGGCATCTAAAAAGGGCTACTTCCTGAATCTCCAGGCTCCACTATGGAGGCAATCCTGACGTGACTTTGGCCTTCTGCAGGGAGACTGCCGGCACTCTCGGGGTCTGAACGGAGGGCTGGATGCAGGTGCCATGGCCCTGGTGCCCTATGAAGAGACTGCAGGAGTGGGGTTGCAGAAATTCCACAAGCCTTTTACCACCTTCTCCTTTGCAAACCACGTGATCAGGATCAGGCAGGACTGGAGGCAACTGGGAGTTGCAGTGTTTTGGGATGCGGGCATCGTTCTTTCCACGCGTCTGGAGATGGGAGGTGTGGAGCTCAGGGGCTGCTCTGCCGTGGAGCTGGGTGCTGGTATGGGGCCAGTGGGGATAGTGGCTGCCCTCCTGGGTGCTCATATGACTATTATGGATCTAAAAGTAGCATTAGAATTTCTTAAATGTTCAAGCCAACTTACCTCCTCACATCCAAACCAAAGCTGTTGTTAAGGAGCTGACTTGGGGACAAAATTTGGGGAGTTTTTCACCTGGAGAATTTGACCTGATACTTAGAGCTGATATATATTTAGAAGACACATTCACAGATCTTCAAACGGCCGGAACATCTCTGTAGCAATCACTCTGTGATCCTTTTAGCTTGCCAAATTCTCTATGAATGGGATAACAACTTCTTAGTGACGTTGGAGAGGCAATTTACTGTGAGTAAGGTTCATTATGATCCTGAAAAAGATGTACATATCTACAAAGCACAGAAGAGAAACCAGAGGGAGGACTTATAATTGGCTGTAATTTACACGAATGCTGTTATTGGGTGTGTCCATTGAGTTCTTAAACTGGGACTGTAACCATATTGAATGAAATGGCTTAGTGTACAAAAAGTCTAACCAGAGGTTCTCAGGGGACAAAGTACATGTATAGTTTTAAAACAGAGCAGCGCTCTATCCCACTGCTAAAGTTTAACATTAAAGAAATGTATGAAAAACAAAACAGAACAAAACAAAAAGGACTACTTCCTGATGGGGAGAAATAGTAATGCCCCTAGTGACCTGGTTCTGTGGGTGTCTCTCCTGAGAGTTAATCCTAGAGCTCAACTAGAGTCTCTTCCATCTTCCCAGGGATGGCAGGAAGGGCTTGTCATAGTCTGGGCTAGAGAGAAAAGAAAACCCATTGGAGAACATTGAGCACCGAGTGAAAAAGCTTATCACCAAACAGGAAACTTGATTCAGGACAGGGTCTTGGAAGGCTGCTGAGAATGAAGTCTGGGGAGGAGAAATGAAGTTGCTCTTTTAAAATCAGAAGACTGCAAATTGTCTGTCCCGTAGCAGGAAAGCAGAATCTCTGAGGGACACTGACCGGCTACTCGCCTTTCCATTGTGCATTAGCTGTCTGGAGGCAGGCTGCTATGCGCACATGGTACCTGGCCCGGGACCGTGGTGTCCAGAGCCCTGTGACATGCCCAAGTTGGGATTATGTCCCCCAGTCAGGTCATCAGTGTTAGCAAGCCAAGTAGCCAGGTCAGAGTTTATCACCGGTGATAAATTTTTCTCTGCTTAAACAAGCCAGATTGGATTCTGTGTCCTTAATTTGGCCCTGACTGATGCACCCTGGCCTAATTTATAAACCAAGATGAGAAAGAGCTACTCCCCCAGTTCTGGTCCAGGGAAAAGCAGGAAACTTCTCCCCTGGGGCATGTGCCCACCAGTAGGCCAATGGCTGTGCCTTTGCAGATGATTAATCCAGCGCAGGGGGGAGCAGCAGTGGGCACTGTAGGTGGTCTCAGGCTCATTCCACACTCATCCCAATCCTCTCTGCCCTTTGACCGCTTGCATAGAAAGCAAAATGCTCCATCCCCAGCCTTCCTCATAAGTGGCGATGACCATGTGACACCCTTCTGGTCAAAGAGATGCCAACAGAATGTCCTAGGGGGCCGAGGAAAAGGCTTGTCAGGAGAGAACATTTTGGCCTTCTCCCTTCCTACTTCTTGCTGCTAGTAACATGGATGTGAGCCGTGGAGGTGTAGCTGCCATCTGGCACCCGAGGTGACAAGCCAACATGGAAAGGATGGTAGAGGGGGTTGGAGGAGGAGCCAGCCTTACTGACAGCACCACTGTCACTGCATGGGCCCCAGACCACCTGTTCTGGAGGGCTGGTTCTGGTAAAGAATAGACCCTGACTTCTATTTCTCTAAGCCACCCTTTGCTGGGCTTTCTTTCCTAGCTGATACCGAGGGATGCTGGCACAAACAGGCCCACTGAACTGCAAGGAGATGCATGATGGGTGGAGTTTTCCAAAAGGACAGGGATAGTGTTCCTGGTAGAAGGTGCCGGGAAAGCACCCTGGACTCACAAAAGCCAGGGCTCCAGGATCTGCTCCAGGGCATCTCAGCCAGCCTGTGCTCTGGCTGCAGGTGGTTACGATGTGTGAATATGACCAGCTCTCAGCTTGTCCTTCCCCATGGAACCTGTGACCTGGCTGTGAGAAGAAGGACTCCAAGAACCTGCCGGAGGTAATTTTAGGTGAAGGAGCAGAGAGGATGGGATATGGAAGGAAGAGGTTTTTTACCACCGGTATCAACTGCCTGCTGAGGTTGATAAACAGAGGAGGTGGCTTATTCTTTACTATGTAGATGACAGAAAAAGAACGAAAGGCCAGAGAAATAGAGCTGGGTGAAGCACAAAGCAGCCCAGTGCCGGTGTGGGGCCGCTCCAGAACCTCTCTGAGCCCAGGGGCTACCCAGCTGTGATCTCCCTGCTTCTGTGGTCACCTACTGACACGTCCTAGGTCCTGGATAGCAGAGGACTGGATTCCTCTCCCCTCAACTCTATAACCTCCATGGGGCCTAACCCAGAGAGTGCACAGCCTCTCTCTTCTATGGTTCTCATATATGTTTGTTGAACCAATGAACACAATTCTAAACAAGTGGACTGGCCACAGTTGCGGCTGGCAGGGAGATGTCGTTTCTCTTGGATGGGGTAGTGAACCGCTGGGTGACCTCCTTGCAGGGGCCCGTTCACCTGCATCTGCAGAGTCAAGCAAGTGCTCCTCCATTCTGTGTTCCCCGACTGCCCGAGCATCGCACTGTAAGCGTCCGAGTTAAAGGAAGCAGCCTCATCAAGTTTTGCTTTGTGTCTTAATTACAGCGATTGTGGCACTAGGCTTTTATTATAGATATTTGTGTGCCTATGCACAAATGCATGTATCATATGTGCAAATACACGTGTCCCGAAGAAGTCTGTCTATCTGTAACCCTAACCTATGTGGTGTCTGTGGTGGGAGGGACTCCCATTTTTGAGAGAGCTGCCCACAGAATGTGAATGTTACACATACTGGTGGAAAGACATGAAACCAAATGCTTTTACACTGGGGGTGTTAGAGGGATGGATGCCCCACGGTGAATGGTGGGTGGGTGGCTCCCACAGGGAAAGAGGGAGAAGAGAAATGTGCTATATCTGTGCTGTCCACTACAGTAGCCATTTTAAGCCACATGTGGCTAGTGAGCACTTAAAATGTGCTCAGTATAACCAAAGAGCTGAAATTTTAATTTAAATTCACTTACATTTAAATAGCTGTGTGTGGCTAGTGGCTACCTACTGGACTGTACAGCTCTAGAGAACAGTACTTCACTGGTTCTTGGGGGAGCAGAAACAGATGAAAACCAGGATCTGGTGCTCATGGAGGCTCTCACGGCATGGGGTGGGGATGTGTGTTGCAGCTGCAACTTCAGCAGGAAGGCTGGCAGTCCTCAGAGGATATTTCCTTCCATCCTACATCCAGGTGGCTGGTCCTGACCTTCCAAGTCCTTGGAAGAGGAAGAAGTGAAACAAATTGTCCAAGCTAGATCGGGTACTTCGCGTATGTTTGCTGAGTGTGGCTCTTGATGGCAATCCCCCTGGATTACATTTTTCCTCTCCTCCCTTTGTAGTTTCCCAAACAAGCTCCTGTTCTGGGCTTCTTCTAGTTGCTCCCTTCCTGGGACGCTCTTCCCACTTCTGCTCAGATGCTCCCCACAGCTCCCTCTTGAGCTCAGCTTGCACTGCACCTTCTGAGAGCCTTTCCTACATGCCCAGGCTGCCCGGTGGAGGCAGTGCCCCGTCTCCTGTCAGCCTCCAAGAGCCTTGAGCCCAGGGCCAGCAAGAGCTCCTCTATCTCTCACCTGTCTAGCCCCTAATATGGGCAGAGGTGGCTGGCCCCATAGTAGATGAGTTACTTGACTTCTCTGACAAAATGGGGGAAAGCCCCAAATTCTCAGGGCTAGTGAGATGATTAAATGAGATAAACATGCAAGTCTCTTGTCCAGAGGCCTGGTTTGGTATATAAAAGTCGCCTTTACTTATCTACTGTTGTTGTTGTTGTTTTGTTTATCAGGTCCAGGCGAGGCTGGAACCTGTGATCGCTGGTGTGCGGGGCCAGCACACTAACCACTGACCTATGGTGGCCAGCTCCTTTAGCTATTTGCTTGATGGAAAGGGAACTAACTGACCATAGAAGAGAGAGGGTTGAAAGTCTATCCATAGATTGCTGGTTGCGAGTCTAAAATGTCATAGAAACCATAGTCCTTTGGATTTGAAAGGAAACTAAAGATTATCTGGACAACTTAATGTAGATAAAATACCCACCTGTGTTTGTCACACATCTGGGGCACCACTAGAAACGGCAACAGAGAGGGGAGTTGGTAGGGGACAAGAATGCAGGTCCTCCACCTCTGTAGCCTAGCTATGGGTCTTAGCTGGAAGCAGGATAATAGGAAGCCCTTTTTCCAGAAATACCAATGTTTTTCAAACTGCTGGGTATAATTCATAGGCAGATCATGAAATCAACCGAATAGTTTTGACCAGCGTTAAAACAAAACGAAACCAGAATGGAAAACAGTGCGCAGCCTATACAGCACAGTCCTGTAAGACTTCTTACTCCATTTTATCATGTGATGTCATGGCAGCCCCTATGGTAGACAGAAGAGGGGCTGGCTCACGCTTTTGGATGGCTGTGGTTGGCAGGGTGGGAGCACCTGTCATTTACTTCGCATAAGACTTCTGGGAGGAGGGGGATAGTATCCTTATCCCATTTCAGAGATGAGGAAACTGAAGGTCAGGGTGAGCTAAGTAACTGTCAGATCCAGAAGTAGCTGGGCACAGAGGTACACACTGGTAATCCCAGATACTCAGGAGGCTGAGGCAGGAGGATCACTTGAGCCCAGCGGTTCAAGACCAGCCTGGGCAACATAGTGAGACCCCCATCTCAAGAAAATAAAAAAGATTATATATCCAGAAGTAGAATTCAGATGTCCTGGTTTCTAAATGCTCTTACTATACCACCATAATCTGAATGTTTTATGTCTATAATGGGGTTTGAGACCATCGCTACCCATCAGAATCCCTTCAGAAAAATTAGAGTCTGCCTGAGCTCCTTCTCAGACCAATGAAATCAGAATCTTGGGTGGGGCTCGGGCCTCAGGATCCTTTCCAGCTCCATTTCGAAGGTCTAGTGTACAGATGGAAGGGTCCATCTCCCAGCTCCCCCAGCTTTGGCTTGGTCTGGCCAAGCTACCCATGGGATCCCTTGGTGCCCTGGGTACAGAGGGGTATCACTGTTGTTTTGTGGAGTAACTTCCCAGGGGAGCTGCCACCCGACCCAATCCTGGAAGCTGAAGTCTCCAGGGCTCTCTTAAGAGGAGGTGTGAACAGGAAGAAGGGGAGGCAGGCGGCTCTGACAGACAGAAAGCAAACAGCTCAAAGGGGTGGCAGGCTGCATTTTATTCATCGTTAATTTAAACACCCGTCAAGTCCTCTCTTGGAGTGCTGCTCAGAAAAATAGATGTATTGTTTAAGAAACCTTGCAGGCTTGCCACACATGCTCTAACCCCCCTCCTGAGAGAATGCACAGCATAAAAATGATTCCTAAAGCATGGGAGCCTCCCTAGGGAAGAAGGGGAAGGGGAGGAGGCTGAAAGAAAAGGGCACAGAGTCTTAGGCCGGGTTAGTGCAAAAATATCGCTTCTCCTCAGTGCACGATGAGACTAGCGTGTGGGTGCAGCCAGTTGTGCTCTGGGTTACCTAAAGGTGCCAGAGCTGCTCTGGGGGAAAGAGTCCAGGCCCCAAGTCCATGCTGACGAGCCTGCCTGGGGGTCAGGAATGGCTTTAGCAGGCCCTTCCTCCTCCCTCCCCACCACTGCAACAAATAAAGCTCCAGCTCCTCTTCTGGACTCAGAAGTGCCCTAAGATGTCTATCTGGATGTGCCTTCCAGACAGTGTGCAAGTGGAATTGTGCTTTTTGGTTTTTTTATATGTAAAAAGTTACAGTAAGACTGAACTGCGTGGCCCATAGCTCCTATGGTATGTGCCTAGCTGAGCTGCTGTCTGCCTCAGTTCCTCAGAAGCTTCTCCTTTGGCTGTGAGGAGTCAGTCACCCAGAGGGGCTCTTCTAGAAGGTCTGAGGGATGGATGATCCTGGGTCAGTTAAGCAGCTATTTTCCAGATTTTGGCTTGGGTTTGGATGCTGGCTTCTGTGTAAAACACAAATACATGCAAATTATACATAAAACTCCACCATGGAATTTTCCAGGCCCTAGTAGATCTCTAGGGAGTTAAAAATGGAACATCTTTCTTCTTAAAGTGGTCCAGACTTGGATTTTTCCTTGGGCAAAGGAATAGTAGCTCTTTATAAGGCTGGTGTGTGTGTGTGTGTGTGTGTGTGCGCACATATGTGCACAAGGATGCTATACAAATGTCCAGGGCTGTCTGGCATTTTCCACAAACCAAGAGCCTGGGATGGCCTAATTCTTTGATGACTTCATGAGGCCTGGAAGCTCTGGCTTCACTCAGAGGACATAGAGCCCTGACCTCCTGGCTTTAGCAAGCTGGGACACCAAAGACAGCTTTTTTTTTTTCCCAGAGATAAGGTCTTGCTCTTTCACCCAGGCTTGAGTGCAATGGTATAATCATAGCTCACTGCAACGTCAAACTCTTGGGCTCAAGTGACCCCCTGCCTCAGCCTCCTGGGTAGCTAGGACTACAGGTGTGAGCCATGAAGCCTGGCTAATTTTTCTTTCTTTCTTTTTTTTTTAACATAGAGATAGGGGTCTCACTATGTTGTCCAGGGTGGTCTTCAACTCCTAGCCTCAAATGATCCTCCTTGCCTTGGCCTCCCAAAGTGCTAGAATTACAGGTCTGAGATTGACCAAGGGTGGCTTCTTTAGCTCAGCCCTGAGACAGCTCAGCTGTTCCCCCAAACACTGGCCTCTGTGTGGCCACAGCCCAATGGCCAGGGTTTCTTAGAGTCCATTCCATCTTTAAGGGAGCCCAGAGCCCCAGCATGAGGTGAGTGAGTGTGGGACTAGAGCCTGAGGGAGCTGTAGATTGCAGTGAGCTATCAGCTGCGGAGCAAACTGAAGACCCCCACAACTGTGAGAGAGGCCTCGGAGACTGAGGGAATGGTGCTCCTTCTTAGTCCAAGGTACAGAAGAACCTATACCAAATAAAGGGGTTCCCATCAATGCATTGCTCCTGAAATGATAGGATGACCCAAGCAGGATGTCAAGCCACATGTCCTTTAGGCATGGGTCTAATGTTCCATCAAGTCCCCCGACTTTGGTAGCTCCAACTTTTTGGGGACGCAGTCGCTGGCAGCTGGGGCACTGAGCCCTTTGGCCTGAGGGGAGAGAAGGATGAAGATGTGTTATATCACAACAGTATGACTGAGATTGTGTTGGAGGATGGGGACCAGGGGGACATTGGCAAAAATACATGTGTGCCACTGGATCCTGAGCTATCATTGTACCCTGGAGTACTGGTGTTTCTCTGGGAAGTCCTCCCTTCCCTGTTTCCCCAAACCATACTTATGGTTCCTTTAGAAGATTGCTCAAGCTGCCTCCACTTGCTTCCTTCCAGAGCCAAAGCATAGAAAAAGTGAAAACAGCTAAGGCTGAACCATGCATGAGTAACTTAGTATAGACTCTAGGAAGCACTGCTAACAGAAGACTGCCAAGGAATGTTTTGAGTTTTTCTTCTCTGGAGGCAGGTCCTGGTTCCTCCCATGGAGACAGGATTCTGTGCAGTCCTGTGCGCTGGTTAGGGGATTGCCTGGATGCCTTTTTGGGCCTGCTCAGCTCACAGAGTCTTGATGGTTGGGTCTCAGGTCTCCTGTTCCTGTGGGTAAGCTATTTCACCTGCAGATTAAGTCCTCACTGTCTAGATGCCTCTATCTTAGGTATTTCTGCTTCTCCCTCTAGATGGCTCAGATCCCTAAGTTATTTCCTGTTGCCTAGGTGACATCTCTAATTGGATGCCTTTTACTTGTTCCTCCTTTGAAAGGGATAAATGTGGCACTTTATTTACAGGTCTTGTCAGAGGCCCCTGCCCTAGAGAACATGTGTCCCTCTGAGTGTGCAGTCCCTTCAGTGTGACCGCAGCCACTGTCTCATCGGCCTGGCCTGAACAGCAGTCACAGTGAATCTTGGAAATGTGGCTCTCAGAGGGGCCAGCCTTCAGGATGTAGCAAGCCTGCCCTCTCTCCTGCCCAGCCCTGCCTCGTGGGCTTCACCTCAATTAAGGCCTGTATTTAAAAACCAAATCAGAAATTACCCAAAGTAGCCAGCCAGTCACTGAGATCCCAGATAAGTTTTCTTTCCTGTCTTGAGCTGGGGGGTGGGGAGAGGAGTTTGACATTCAAGCATGACTCTTACTGCCGTGTGTGTGTGTGTGTGTGTGTGTGTGTGTGGGGCGCATGCGCATGTACACGTGCATGTATACGTACGTGTGTGAGCATGCGTGTGTGTTTGTGTGCATATGTATGTTCCAGGCACACTTGCCAGGGAGAGAGATTTCACAGCACAGCTCGGGCTGGCAGTGGTGAGGTGGTATTTTCTAAGACTTCCTGTCAGAAGCTGTGTGTATTGCTGGGTCACATTGGGACTGAATAGACTCTGGCGTTTTATCTCTTTAGATGACAAAAGTGGGCAGAGTGTTCCTTTACAGTCACAGACCAGGATATTTTCAAGGAAGCCTGGGTGTCTAGACTTCTTCCAGGTCAGGGACCCCTGGGTGCCACTAGGCAAATGTGGATGAACTTGTCCCTCAGCCTGAAGGTCACTCAGGGCAAAGCTTTGATCATAAAATTTCTGCCAGCTTTCTCCCTCTTGCCTTCCTCCACTTCAGTAGACTGCATGGAGAGAGCAAATTCACTTGATAAACAATGGTTAGAGTGGGATTCTGCCATTCCTGATCCCCAAACATTAAGGGCTCTGGAGCCAAATGCCCTGACATTGCAAGATGGCTGCTCTGGGGTTCCTAATACTGCAGGTTCTGGTTTCCCCAAGCCAGGAGCTGGCAGAGCCCTGAGTCAGGAGGAAGAGGGGAGGAAGGGGCCTGTGCTCTGCACCCCCAGGCTCTCTAAAAGGGGGAAAAATCAAACTCATCACTGGCAGTTAAGAAAAAAAAAATCCACGCCAACAAAGAAAAATCTTATGGGAGAAGACTCCCATATTCCTGGTTAATAATGAAAAGAATCGCTGTGGATGACGCTAGTAAAAGAAAAGAAGGTTGGGGGGGATGCAAGATGTGCCAAACCCCGGAGATGGGCAGCTGAAATAGAATGGGGTTTCTACTACCTCCACTCCCCTCCCTGCAGGCGCCTTGGGCTTTCTGCCTTATAAGTAGCTGCCCTGCGCTGTGCTAAATGGACCAACTCCAGGCTGAGAAAGGCCAGCTAAGACCCTCACCACTGCATTTTCCAAATCTGGGGGAAATGCCATAGTCCGTGAGCTGGTGCTATGTTTCATCTCATTGCATAATACTACACCATTCTCCGTGTGTAGTGGCTGTTCTATATATATACATGGGGAGGCAACATATGGCTCTCCCCACCCCCACCTGTCAAAACTGTGACTATATCACTTCTGACGACCAGAAGGAAGCTGCTAGGCTGGGCCAGGATTCTAAATGCTGAGGAGGTAATTCAGAGCCACGAAAAGTTGCACCATATGCTTTGGGGTTGCCGGCTGCTTGTGTGCATGGGGACGGGGTTTAGTGTCAGTCTGCAAAACCCAGGGACCGCACTCTTTCCTCTGCGGTGTGCACGGGATAGAGGTCTGGGGGTGTCACTTTTTCTCTCCCTGAGGGAGAATCAGCTGGGGGGCCACAATTCTCCAAGAAGGGGCTCACGAGGGAAAACAGGCTCCCCCCAAATTTGCCTTTGATAACATCAGCCTGGCCAAATAGCATTTCTTTAAAAAAACTTTTTTTTTTTTTTTTTGGTTTCATTTTATTGGATAAAGATTAAGAAAGCTCCAGCGTCTGAGAGAAGTGAAGCAAACCACGCCCTGCGGCCTGGCGGCCCGGCGAGGGTCCCTGCGCGCGGGCGGGCGGTCTACCTGGAGGCGCTGGTCTCGGCCAGCCGGTTGTTCATGATGCCCAGCGCGCCCACGCCGCCCGAGAAGCCGTTCTGGCGCGTGTTGACGCACACGCTGCGCGGGTAGCCGTTGGCCGTCTCGGACAGCTGCTTCTGCAGCAGCGCCAGCGACACCTTGTTGGAGGCGGTGAGGTCGCGCATGGAGATGAGCTCGCCGGACAGGCGGCGGCCCTCGGCATCGCTGTCGCGGGCCGCTGGGTCGGCGCCCAGCGCGGCCAGGCGGCGGCGCAGCCGGGAGCCCGGGGTGATGGCGTTGCGCCGGGCCAGGGGCGCGCCCGGGGCCGGGCAGCAGCGCGCGCAGCAGCGGCAGCTGAGCTTGCGCAGCATCCAGTTGAGCACCTGCTTGATGAGGATGGAGATGACGTTGAAGAGCGAGTAGATGCAGCACACGCCGAGCAGGATGAAGAGGAAGTTGCCCAGGCGGTAGAGCCCCTGGTTCCGGTAGGCGGCGTGCTGGCTGCTCACCAGGTCCCCGAAGCCGATGGTGCTGAAGGTGACAAAGCAGAAGTAGAGCGAGTCCACGTAGTCCCAGCCCTCCACGCTGGTGTACATGGCCGAGGCGCAGCACGACAGCAGCACGGCGAACAGGCCCAGGATCAGCAACACGTGGTACACAGAGGGCTTCCAGCCCGCCAGGCTGTCGGCATCCGACAGCGCCGAGCCGCGGCGGAAGGTGGCGGGCAGCAGGCCGCTGCGGCGCAGCTGGCGCTCCCGGCAGGCGCGCATGATGAAGGCCAGAAGCGAGATGATGCGCTCCAGGAAGAGGTTGAAGAACAATATGGTCCCCGCGCAGCCGAACAGCCCGTAGGCGATGAGGAAGGCCTTCCCGCCCACCGTCGCGGGGGTGGTCATGCCAAAACCTGCGGAGACAGAGCAGGGTCAGCGGTGCTGGCTGGGCATGTCGTCCCTACCAGTCAGGGGCAGTGGGGCGGGGGGTCAGCAGGCTTATGCAGACTCAGGCTGGCATGGCGGTGGCACTCCGGTGGGGGAGAAACAGTACTTAGACATTTCTCTCCCTTAGTGGTACCAGAAATGGTTCCTGAACTAAGCTGCAGGAGGCAACGTGGCCCTTCTGGGTGGAGATTTATTTATTTATTTTTTGAAACAGAGCCTCAAGCTGTCACCCTGGATAGATTGCCGTGGCATCACAGCTCACAGCAACCTCCAATTCCTGGGCTCAAGTGAGTCTCTTGCCTCAGCCTCCCACGAGGCTGGGACTATAGGTACCCGCCACAACGCCCGGCCATTTTTTTTTTTTTTTTTTGGTTGCAGCCATCTTTGTTGTTTGGCGGCCCCGGGCTGGATTCGAACCCCAGCTCAGGTGTACGTGGCAGGCGCCTTAGCCCGTTGAGCCACAGGCGCCGAGCCCTTGGTGGAGATTTATACATCAAAGTGAGTCAGGACAGTCACCAGCAAGGACCCTCAGGACATGCAAGACAGAAACCTCACAAAACAGATGCCCACAAAGCCATCAACTGACCCTTTATTCCCACCCCTAAGTTGGTTTTTGAATGTAACCATAGCACACCTGGGAGACAGCTTTGTTAGGACAGAATTCCATAAGGGCTTGGAGGCGCTCACTCTGGCCAGGACTAGGTAGAATGCGATCAGATAGCTATAACTAATGGTCTCTGAAGACAACTTTAGGAAGCTGACAAAAGGATTTTCCAGAGTGAGTGTGGCTCTGCCATTGGTGTCAGCTCCTTCTTCCCCAAGCCAAGGGAAAGGTGTTGGCCCCGCTGGGTCCTGTGCTACTGGTGTTTGGGATTGCTCTTGTTCTTGCACCACTGCTTATTGCTATGGATCCTTATAATCCTTCACTCACCCTCTTCACAGGCTTTAAGGGAGTCGTTATCAATTCATTTCCATAGACTTGGCTGCCCACCAGTGCTGTACCGTCCAGGGCAGTGCAGAGTGGCAGCTCTGCCCTTCCATCCCGAGCTCTCTCCCTGCTGCTGGCTGTGATCTTTCAGTGGGACCCATGGTTGCCTGACTCTGGTTATGGGAAGACATTTAATCTCTTGATAGGAAGATTCACTTGCTGCTTGAAGTCTGAGCTGAAAAGGCATCATTTATCTGAGCAGCACCAAAGCATCTCTCAGCCCCTGTATCAAGCAGGGGCATCCAGCTTTAATTCATGCCCTGTGTCATGAGGGCTACCTGTGTGATGCCATGGGGGTGTAGTCAGCCCTGGGAAAGGGGTGGAGAAGCATTTGTTGCATTTGGCTTACTATCTCCTAAATAGACTGTAGGACATATTTCTTGAAATACTTTTAGTGTAAATTCTTAAACCTATGAAATTCTACATTCTCTGGAGGAGCATAATTGCCTGAGCATTATGTTCATTTTGTGCTTAATGACAAGTTAGGGGTTAATCTTATGACATTACTTTCTTTGAGAACAATGGATTATAACCCTAGATTCAGAATTTGACCACAGAGAGTGAAAAAAAACCAAAGTAGCAGTGTAACAAGGAATTTGATAGAGGGATTTTGTTATGCTGTAAAGCCAAATTCAAGTTCTTGAGTTCATAAAGAAAGCATCTCTGAATTTACATGGCCATACATGGATGTCGAATGGTAATATTTGTGTGTGTGTATTTATAAAATATCCTAGAGCAATAACCCAAATTTCCAGTAACACAAATAAACAATTATTTATTCATACAAGGAAATACTATACAGCAATGAAAAACATGAACCATAACTACTTGCAACAAGATGGATGGATTTCACAAAAAGAATGATGAACAAAAAAATGCATTCTGCATTATAATATTCTATTAATATAAAATTCAAAACCAGGCAAAAACAAGCCACAGTATTTTTTAGGGATGCATACTTGACTGGCAAAATTATAATGGAAAGTGAGGAAGTGATTTGGATAAATGTCTACACTGGGGTTTCCTCTGGGTGGATGGTGGCAGGGGGGTAGTGACTGGGAGGAGACACAGGGGACCTCTCAGGTGCCAGAAATGTTCTGTTGACTTGGCAGTAGTGACATTGTGTTAGCTGTATAATTTATTAAGCTGCATCTTTTTTGAGTTTTTTTTACACTCATCAAAACTTTTAAAAATTCTTAGATTGGCCGGCCACACACTCTGAGGTTGGGGGGTTTGAGCCTGGCTGGCCTGCTAAACAACAATGACAACTGCAACCAAAAAGTAGCCAGGTGTTGTGGTGGGCGCCTGTAGTCCCAGCCACTCAGGAGGCTGAGGCAAGAGAATAGCTTGAGCCCAAGAGTTTGAGGTTGCTGTGAGCTGTGATGGCACAGCACTCTACCCAGGGTGACAAAAGTGAAACTGTCTCAAAAAAATTCTTAGATTATTAGAACTGTAAGGGACCTTAATTCTGATGTCCTCCTCACTGTCTACATGAGGAAGCAGGGACTGAGGGGACATGACCTATGGCTTTTTGGGGACAGACTGCCATTCGTTTGTCCTGTTTTCAAGCCTGGTGCTTGGACCAGTAGATAAAACACTGCTTCTACTAGTGGAGGAAAAACAAAATCTATTGGAGAAAGATCACTTTGCTAAATTCCTAATTGAAAATACTGAGCCTGAGAAATGAATACTTTAAAAGAATGCTGAATTTGATTCTCCTGTTCTTTAGGATTTTCAGCTAAAGTCTTAAAGCTGAGAATAACACATGATACAATATTCTCCATTAGGAAGAGAAGTTCTAGACATATTCACTCTGGACTTAATAAAACAGCAAAACAGGTCTGGTGACTAGAGACACCCCCCACCCTTCACCCCAAGGCTGTATAAAAGGCTAGAGGTCACCTAAGGATGGCAGTGGGGACTGCTATGGCATCCTCCACCCACCCCGGCAACTCAACTTCCCAGTTGGGTGCCAGCTGAGCGCATAGAGTCTGGAAGAACCAGACAGTGTTCCCTGGAGTCCAAAGATGTGCTGGAGAGTTCTCTGGGTGGGAGGCTGACTGAGGCAGGCCACCCTGGCAGGGGAGGAAGAGGGTGAGCATGGGAGCAGTGCCCTGCCTGGGCACGCTGTGCCAGGATTCATGAGGGTACTAGGGGTCACTGGAAGAGGCAAGTGGACACTGAAGGGAGGGACTGAAGAGACTACCCAAGAGGGCTGCCTGCTAGCAAGGGGACCCTAGCAAGAGAGGCCCCAGCACAGGGCTGGGAACAGCAGGAGGGGTAGTCATGGAAAGAAGGAGGGTGGAGAGGGAGCACCCACTCAGGGAAGGGGCCAGGGTAGTGGTCCCTGGAGGTGGGTGCAAGGAGCTGTAAACAGGCACCATGAAAGAGTGCAAGCCTGTAAAGTGGGCGTTGCAGCCCCACCAGCAGAGAGTAAGAAAGAATGGTAGTGGCCCCAGTGATATAAGACCAAGAGCAAACATTACTATCCTCCCCCAATTCCCTCACAAGTCCCCAAGCCACATGTCTGGCCAGAGTGCAATAGGGGGTAGGGTGGGGAGAGTAGAGAAGCAAAGCTTTGATTAGAAGTGAATTTGAAGATTTGATCTGATATCAGAGAATAAGTCTTAATCTCAAAGTTGCTACTTACAAAACAAAACAAAAGAACTATTTGAAAAACTCTAGTATCTACCTGAGAGTTCTCAAAGACAATAGATGAGACAAAGCCATTTCCCGTGTCAGCCCCTTTAATAAACTGTTTCCACCTAGATTTACTCTCTGCTGTGGTGAAGGCCACCACCAGCCCTGCGTGTCTCATCTCACTTCATCTCCATCACAGCCTATGGGGGAGGAGACCGTGGGGTGGGGGGCGAAGCAGTTCCCAAGGGCCCGCAGCTTGGAAATGGTGGGCTGAGTCTGAGAGGCAGGTCTGCCAATGTCTAGACCTGTGTTTCCACCACACCAGACTGTCTTCTGAGGGCACCACAGGAACCTTCACACACTTAAAAACCCAAATTATAGTCCTCCCAGGCTGTGGCAGAAAAGCATCTCCATGGAGGAGAGGATACTTCTCAGTTGCAACTGCTGTGCGCGAGTCCTCTGTCCTCTGTGACCCTATTTCCACTGCACATGGCTGCCCTCCTGAGAGGGAGAGGGGTCACTGCTCCCCCCTTAATATTCCTGCTGAGGCAGACTCCTGTCCTTTTGTCCTTGCTCCTTGTGCCACAGCAAGGCTTGATGCAGGGTGTGGGGACCACACAAGCACAAGAGGCAGAGGGGCTGCTCCCTCTGCCTAACAGGGTACTCACGCACCCTCAGGGTCTCCCAGGACAGGCTTGCCTGACCTCCTTCCATGATGCCATCCTCCACTCTCTGGGAACATCCTTGGATTTCTCTGAACTCCTCCATGTGGGGACTTCTGGCTTCTGCCCAAGATTCTCCATTGGAGTTTGGGACTTAGAATGACACTTCTGTCCCCAATCCCCACCCCTCCACCCCCCAGGGATGTGGCCTTATTCTGGGGCCTCAATAAGGCAACCAGTACCAGATCAGTACCGCCAGGACCAGCATCAGTGAACATTTACTGAGGCCCTAGCTTGGCAGCCTCGTATCATCTAGGGATACAGTGGAAAACCAGAAAGGTACAATTCCTGTCCCCAAAGAGCATCTGGGCTGCCTGCTTAGAGTCCCCCTTACACTGTTTCTCAGGGGTTCTACACAGACCCTGGTCCCTCTGCTGCCAGCAGGGCTCACCCCAGGACAGGGCACAGCTCTTCCCTGCTGTCTCTACATAGAATCTGGGCTGGAACTTGTCCTGGAGTCATCTGGTGGCCCTGGCTAGCTTGCACTCAGCATAACCACTTGTCCAGGAGGTGACTATAGGTCCAACATGATGCTGGACAATGCACTGGCTGTGTAGCTCTCTGCTCAGAATGAAGGGGCAGGCAGGTCAGGAGATTTTCTGACAGCACAGAGGGCAGCCAAGAGGACAACGCCCTTCTTATGCTCTGGTTCCTGAGATCTGAATCCCCAGAACAGTCAGCTCAACTTGGCAGCCAAGGTTGGGGGGCGCAGCCCCCACTTCCCCATCAACATCAATAGGCTCTGAGCTCTGGGGGATGCTGAGGCCCTGGGAACAGGCTTCTTGCTGAGGGCAGTGGGATCTGTGCCCAGTGTCACTGCCTAGCCAGTTGCTTTCCCAAGTTGGGGAATAGTCTCTCAAGCTCTGGCAATTTGTGGGGAACCAGCTTGGCTCTGGAGAGGGGCCTCAAAGCTTCAGCCAGAGAAAAGGCAAACCAAGCAACCCTGAGAATCTCCTCCTCCCCCAATCACACCCTGCAGAGGCGTAATCTGTCCCCAGCTTCACACCAAGCCTGCTATTTTGTTTATGTCACAATTGATCTGCCATTCCAGTTTGCAAAGAGCAGACACTTGGGGGCTTTATTATGCTACTTTGACAAAAGCTGTGAAGCTCGTTCCCACAGCCTGTCTGGTGCCGCCTTCGCAAATGGGGCCCTGGTGACAGGGCCTCTGGAGTTCAGCTCAAAGAGCATGGAAGCAAGGAGAGGCCAGCACCAATCTGTATCTAGCACCCCTGGGTGGCAGCCTCTGTTAGACCCTTGATACATGCCCCCATCCAGTCCCACCACCACCCTGTGAGGCACTGCTGCAGGTACTCAAGTGGGCCCAGGGAGGTGAAGGTAGTGGAGCTAGTCTGTAAGTGGCAGGGCTGACCCTGAAGCCTGCGCACTTTCCACTGCGCTAGACAGATGGGAAGTCTTGGTCCATTACCTTCTGGGACCTTTTCCTGCTGGGCTCTGCACTGTAAACTCTGAGGGAGGGAAATATAATTTACTGTACTGCTCAATCTGGTATACTTTGGAGAGTAAAAGTGGCACTACTAATAATTACCCCAGGACAGCATGTATAAACCAGGGCTGCTCCAAGCAACTGGAATGCATGATTAAAATGCAGATTCCAAAGCAGATCTCACTCAGAGGTTTATTTAGAGGGCCAGAAAAGGTGTCCGGGAATCTGCAATTTAACATTTATCCCCAGATGAATCATATGTAAACAGGCTAATGCCATTCCTTTAAGAAACAGTGTTAACGATGTGTCCCAGATGACCTAATGGTTAGAATCTGCCCAACTGCAAATATTTTGATTTAAGTTCCCATTAACCTAAAACCCTTGTAGCTGTCTTCTTAACAATCATTCCCCAGCCATGCAATGTGTAGCAGCCAGGCCACCTGGACAACTGACCCAACTTCAGGAATGGGCTGTATTGGTGTGGGCCTGTCAGGATCATCTAGTTCCTTACCACGACTAGCTCAAGGATGGGCAGGCTGATGTCTCTCAGCGCAGGGTGTTCCTGTGGCTACAGAGGGCAGCTCAGGAATGGGCATGTGACCCCAGTCAAACCAATGAGATGAGAGAATTTTTCTGAGCATTTGTGGATTAAAAGTTCTCACTTTCCTAAGAGCTGTCCTGGACACCTAGGGAGTGAGAGGTGGTCCCAAGAGTGGATGGCAGCCATGTGAACAGCCAGCACTAGGAGGAAGCTGACACTACACAGGCTGAAGGGAAGGAAGGAGACCTTGGACACCCCAAGGAGCCATCAGATCAAGTCAGTCTTGCTGCCTGCTTTACCTTGAACTTGCACCTACAGGAGCCCATAAACACCTTTCCTGCTTAGGCTTTCTGTGACCTGTAATGACATACACTGGTGCCAATGGTTAAGGACATGATTATGGAACCCAGTGGCAAGGAAATGGTATCAGACTTGAACTCAAAGATTTGAGTTCTGTTGTAGCCTTTATCAGTCAAGTGATTGAAGCAAGTCATTGATTACTAACTTCTCTGAACATTGATTTCGTCAACTATAAAATGTAAACTTACAGGCTCGGCGCCTGTGACTCAACGGGCTAAGGCACCAGCCACGTACACATGAGCTGGCGGGTTCGAATCCAGCCCGGGCCTGCCAAACAACTACGATTGCAACGAAAAAATGGCCGGGCGTTGTGGCGGGTGCCTCTAGTCCCAGCTACTTGGGAGGTGGAGGCAAGAGACTCGCTTGAGCCCAGGAATTGGAGGTTGCTGTTAGCTGTGATGCCACAGCACTCTATCCAGGGTGACAGCTTGAGGCTCTGTCTCAAAAAAATAAAAAATGTAAACTTACCAACATGACCCCCTTTCCAAACTGTAATACACTATGCCACAGTGTGTTTCTCAGGATGGCATAACAGGTGTAACAGGGGATGGGATGGGGGAGAATTCCTAAGTTTTTTTTTTTTTTTGGTTTTTTAGGACAGGCCAAATAACAAGAGAGACTCTACCTAACAAATGCAAATATTGTAACCTAGTTGTTTGTACCCTCACATTAACCTGAAATAAATAAATAAAAGGTCAAATAATGTGAAACAACTTTATTTATGTCAGGACTTTCCTGGATGCTTACCGTGTTAATGTGATTTATGAGTCCTAACATGATCCTGGTTCCCCAAACTATTTTGAACACAGAAGTGTATTTGACAAACTCAATTGACTTGAGTGTTTCAAAAGGCTTATCTAAACTGGTCATTGCAGCCCTCAGGTGCCCAGTCCTCCTCCATGAAGAACTCCTTCCAAGGGCCTCCTCCCACCCCCAGAGAGTCAGTCACAGAGCAGCCCAATGGCAGCCCTACCCTCGACCCCACGGTCTACTCTACCTCTCCCACTCTTCCCTGTTTGGAGAGGGAGAGGTTGGGGGGGGGGCAGATGTTGGCCTGGCCTTGTGTGAACTTTGGGATCTTTGATTATTAAAGTGAGGCTCTTAATCTTGACACTAGCCAGTCCGGAAGGATCAAATGAGGTGGGGATGTTAAAAAAGGCTTCCCAGAGGAGTGTGCCAAGCTGACAGGTGGGGTCACGAGTAGGGTTACCAGGTGAAGCAGATAAAAACACAACATGCCCAGTTAAATCCCAATTTCAGATAATCCATGCAATATTTGGGATATACTTACACTAAAAAATGATTTCTCATTCCCTTAAAAGTCATATCTAACTGGGAGCATCCTGCATTTTACCTGGCAATCCTAATAAGTCAAGGGTCGTGCCCAGTACTTGAGTCCTTTCCTGTCCCCTGCCCACTGAGCCCGCACCTCAGCCTTCTCACTCTCTCTGAAGTTCTTGCAATTTTTACTTTCATTCAGTCAATAAATATTACTGCATACTTTACAAGATTCCCCTGTTCATTGTAGAGAGGAGGATTAAAAATCATAATAAAAA
Source organism: Arctocebus calabarensis (assembly GCA_963573935.1). NCBI lineage: Eukaryota > Metazoa > Chordata > Mammalia > Primates > Lorisidae > Arctocebus > Arctocebus calabarensis. The sequence continues at coordinate 23,834 of CAUYON010118816.1, forward strand.
TCTTTATTAAGGACTTAAGGATATATTAGGCACTGTCTTAAGTATTTTTTATATATTAGGTCAATCCTCACAAAAAAAATCATTGAAGTAGGTACTATGTCATTATATTCTATTATTTCCATGAGGAAACTGAGGCACAGACAGGTTGATTAGTTTGCTCAAAGACGCACAGGCAGGGATCAGTGGGTCTAGGATTCACACCTAGGCTGCCTCATTACAAATGGCCAATCTGGGGTGGTGCCTGTGGCTCAGTGAGTAGGGTGCCGGCCCCATATGCTAGAGGTGGTAGGTTCAAACCCAGCCCCGGCCAAAAACTGAAAAAAAAAACAAAAAACAAATGGCCAATCTGATGTGGCCCCTACTTACAAGAGGTTTCCCAATTTTCACTGCAGGAACAGACCCCAAAAGGACAAGGTTCCTACAAGCCCTGAGCCTTTTGGAAGCACTGGTACTGAAAGAATGACTGGGAAAAGTCATTAAAGCATTCACAGAGGAATGAAAATGTGGAGGGGGATACTAACAGCTGCCTCGTATGGAGCCCTCACTATTTCCAGGCACCGTGCCAGGTGCTTTGTGCACATCAATTCATTTAATCCTTGCAACAACTCTGAGGCACTGTGTCTCATTGACTCCAAGTCACAGTTTTTTTCTTCACGTTTTAAACATCCTTTCCCCCTCCCTTTTTTTTTTTTTTTTGTAGAGACAGAGTCTCATTTTATTGCCCTCGGTAGAGTGCCGTGGCATCACACAGCTCACAGCAACCTCCAACTCCTGGGCTTGGGCGATTCTCTTGCCTCAGGCTCCCGAGTAGCTGGGACTACAGGCGCCCACCACAACGCCTGGCTATTTTTGTTTTGCAGTTCAGCCGAGGCCGGGTTTGCACCCGCCACCTTCGGTATATGGGGCCGGCGCCCTACTCGATGAGCCACAGGTGCCGCCCACGTTTTAAACATCTTTGAAATCAGGATGTGTCTTATAGCCAATGAAAGGCCTGACAGATTTGTTTGTTTGTTTTTGGCGGCATTTTAAATTTTCAGTGGTACACACAGTAATGATGTCTTACATATGGGCAAACTGCAGTGGGAAATTACTACTATCCCTATTTGTGAGAGTAGTGAACTCAGTCATATTTAATAGATAACATCATTGCAGGTAAGTGACTTGCCCAAGATCACAAAGCAAGCAAGCAGAGTCGGGATTTCAAAGCAGAGGAAGGCACTTGCAGGAATGAGACAAAAGCAGGGAGTTTGGAAGAGAGAGCAGGTTGCTTTTGGATAGAGCAACAGTTCTCACCTCCAGTGCTCCAACAGAGTCACCTGGGGAGCTTAAAACGCATCCTAACCCCTAAGTGAATTCAGATGAGTTTATATCAGAATCAGGGCTGAAGTTCTCCTGTTGGAGTGACTAGGAGACTTTTGGAGGAAGGGCTGTGTTGAACCTTAAAAGACAGGAAAGAGCAGAGGCCTGGGCTTGAGAAAGGCACCCCGGCAGCTGGGAGACTGCTGTGTACGGGGCTGCTGCCGGCTGTTGGACAGGGCAGGGGCTCGGCCTGCTGGCCTCCACATGCAGCTCTGTGCCTGCTGGGGGCGAATGCTCAGGAATCTGTGGAAGAAGGGAAAGGATGACGCTGGGAGCACTTCTCAGACACTTCACTGACCCTACGTGCGCTGTGTGGGAGTGAGTGTCATCTGGCACCTCTACGGCAGCAGTTCTAAACCTGTGGGTCGCGACCCCTGTAACAATGAAAATACATCGAGGCATGAGGAAGGTTGAGAACCACTGCTCTAAGGGCTTCTCGAGCATCCGAGCCTGGCACCTATCGATCAGCCCTGCTTTGTAGAAACATCTGTGTTCTGGAAGCCTCACTGTCTGAAGATAAACGCAGTGAGTCTCCACTCCTGCAGGCTGGAGAAGGGCCAACGCCACCTTCCTCTGAGAGTTGGGAGTAGAGTCAGGAGCAGGGATGTGGCGTCGACACCTCCCCTCGCTCAGGGGTAGAGCATGGACACAGGACTTGCCCTCTTTACTCTCTCTCAGCTCCCCCTCCAGAAATGGCCCACAGCATGGCCCACCTCTGAGTGTCATTGTGAGGGTTAAATGGGGCTGTGATTCCCACATGCTTCCCACCATGCCCAGGACACCGTGCGTGCCCCCAGAGCACCAAGCTCAACTTGGAGGCACCATGGGTGAGGCATGGCCCGTATAGCCGAAGTGCCTCAGGGGAAGCAGGCAAGGATGGGCAAATCATGACATAACGGGGGAGTTTTGGTGGCAAGGAAATGTGCCTATATACACGTTTGAGCCTGGCTCTGCCACTAATTCGCTGTTCCTTCACTTCAATGGGCCTCGGTTTCTTCAGCTCTGGCCCCTGCACAGAGTAGGAGGCCCAGCTACAGGAGGCACCATCTTTTCCAATCCCCACTTTGAGTGTGTGTGCACGTGTGGGGGGCATATTCAAATATGGGACTGCTGTGGAAGAGCTGAGACCACGGGCTCCTGTATCTGTTGGCACCTGTGGAATGGTCTAGTTGGCAAAACTGGGTAATTGGCTCCCTGAGGGCAGAAGCTGTTGGTTTCTGTCCCTCTGCAGCTGGGTCATGTAGGAGTGTCTGTCTCTGGCAGACTAGGCAGTGACCCAGGACAGCGAGAAGCCTGGAGAAAGTGGTCCTGCTTGCTTTGGTTTGTTCTTTGGGGGCCTTTGGGATGTTTTTCCTCATTTGAAGAGAAATGGGGATGGCTAATGGGGGAGAGCAGCTAGAAAAAGGGAACTGAACTCCATAGGCTCAGGCTGGTGATTTTTAACATTGGAGAGGTTTTGGTTAAACTACCAGCAGATGGCAAGTGACTCCCTAGAACCCGCTTTGTAGCAGCTCAGCTTAGCTTTTCTTGACAGTGGGGCTGACTTCAACCCCCACCCCCCCACACTCTGTACTTTCTCTCTGGGATTAAGGTTTTCTCTCCTCACCATTCAGTAAAATGAGTTATTAAAAGGTGGTTAACTACTCCTGCCTCCGGGTAGCTACCCTTAACAACCTCTCCTGGGGAGCAGCTGTCAGGCTCAGGCCAGGGAGCTGGCGGGAAGATGACTCATTTACATACAGCCCAGCTCCATCCGAGCCCCCAGATCTGTCCCTGCTGCTCTGATGACTAATCCTCTTCAGGGATGAGATCACTGCCCCGCCTGCCCCCCACAAAAAAGAGCAGAGCCCTAAACTCAGCCCAGAATTTTGGGAAAAGATGGAATCTGAGACCAAGGAAGGCCTCTGAGGGGAAAAGCCCGGTCACCAGTGCCTGGAGTTAGGGGCAGTGAGATGAGGAGCGTCTTGCTGCCCGCCTGGCCGCCCCCACCTCAGGGTGCCCACATAGGGCTGTGCTTGCAGCTGGTGGCTCACCCGGGGAAGACTCCGAGATGCATCACCTTTCAGAATCAACCCCCACTTGGTGTGTCAATATAGTGTCATCGACTCAGTCACGTTTTACCTCAAGACCTTTATGATAGACGGGCAGATCTTTAAAGGAAATCTGGATTCATAAAGCAAGTGGACAGTCCCCACTCTTCTCAGTCAATTCAGTTTTTAAATACCTGGAGAAGCACTCCTATTCCCAGCCATGTAGCTACAAGCCACCTTTGAGGGCCTCTGTGCCCAGGCTGAGGGGCCTGCAGGGAAAGGGGGGCAGAGCCCTTGAGGAACTAGATACTGAGGCGGGAACATAGCCTCAGCAAGACTTACTGTGCACAGAGGCCAGTCCCCAAGGCTCTGGCTCCATCCCATTGAGGTGCTCCCACATTTGGCCTTCCCACAGAAGGTGGCCTGGTTGGCTGCTTCAAAGCAGTGATAAAGAGGAGAAGGTGCCATGAAAACAAACCCTTCATTTACACCTTAAAGAAGCACCTTAGAGGACCCCCCCAGAGAACTCTGTGCCTGCCCTCGAGCCAACTGGCATGGCCCTAGCTATGGAGCCTACAACACTTCAGCACAGGGTCTCAGGGGCTGGCCTGCAGCCCTGAGCTGGGTGGGCTAGGTAGTGCCCTTCCTCCAAGCAGGGCAGGGCTGGCTCTAACTGCACCTTCCACCCTCAGGGCACGGAAGTGAGAGATGGCGAGAGCTGGATTTTTGGAGCCCCTTCCCCAGGCCAGGCACTCTACTGGTACTGTCACAGGTATGGGGTCCAGAGCAACTCCTGGGGGCAGGTGTCACTACACAAGGCTCAGAGAAGTAAGGCAGCAAGAGCGAGAACACAAGGAACACAGGTTCCAGACCCCATACCCACAGGCCCTTCCTTTCCACCTCTTAAGGCCTGACTCAGCCTTAGGTTCAGAGAGCACAACTGTGCTTTTGCTCTAAAACAAGCATCTAATCATACAGTGCTGGGCAACTTGCTATGGCCAAGATGCCTGACCTGAATCTATGGCATGAGTTTGTACCAGATCCTTTGTGATAGAAACAGATGAAAACTAAGGCTCAGAGATGTTAATGACCTTGGAGTTCAAGGTCACAGAAAATGGCACAACCAGGACTGCAGTTAAAGTCTGGCCACCTTTCACCTCATTGGTTTGGCTTTTGTCCTCCTCTGGTCATGTGCACAGACAGGCCCTGATGATCTGGCACCTAGACTACCTGGTGTTCTGGAAACATTCTCTCTCTTTTGGGTCCATTCTGCACACTTTCCCAGATCAGTGGTACTGAGGCTCAGGTCTGGCCACGTCACACTCCTGCTCACGCCACTCTGAGCTCCCCCGACCCACCTTTGAAGGTCAGGAATAACTTATTTCCTTCTTTCTTCACCTGACTTCTCTCCATCCTCTGTTGCACTTTCAGCTCATCAGGCATTTAGTTCTGTGCTGCCTTGTGACAGCCCCTATCCCATTGGCTACTGTCCCAAAGTAGTATTTAACCCTTCCTGTTTTCCTGTGTTGCCAATGAGGACACAGCCCTCGTCTTAAACTTTGTCTCACCCTCTCTAATGCAAGCGGTTAGGACACAGCTGCTAAATTCTTGATGGAACTAGCAGTTTGTCTAGTAATGATCAGCAGACACTATACCAGAAATACAGTTTCCACTTTACCATGTTTTAGTTACTTCACTTAGCATATTTTTGAGACTTGTTGTCTTTGGCTGCAAGGCAAAGGGCAGGTTCAGGGGCATGAGGGCAGGGGAAGGAATACTGTGATGAATAATACTGTCCATGGCCTGCAGCCAAAGACCAGGAGGAACACATTTGCAGCCAAACTCAATTGGGTTTATTGGCTCATTGCAACAAGGGAGACTGGCCACTTTAGGGAAGCTTGGAGGTCTCAGTAAGAGGGTACCTGGGGACTAGTTCTAGCATGTGTGCTAAAGTCAGGTGATCTGGGGAGGGCTCCAGGAAGCAGCACTTTGTTCTGGAGGGGATGCTGCCAGGGAGCAGGGGTAATGCTATGATTTGGCATCTTAATTTTTAGTTAGAAGATGGGAACAATTAGTGAAGTCAAGAGCAGTTGCTCCTATTAACCAGATAGGTGATGTGTAGTCTGTGTCTACACATAATTATGGGGTGGGTAGTCTTGCTTTTCTCTTACTCTATCATGGTCAGAAGGTGGCCTTTTCTGATGCAGGAGCTCTATCAAATGCTTATGCTCCACAGAAGAACCTGGTCCTGCGGTAAGTGCTAGGCCTGATCTTGGCACTCAAGGGCTGCTTTTTTGTTTGTTTTTTATTTTATTGAAATAGAATCTGGCTCTGTTGCCCAGGCTAGAGGGCCATGGCCTCAGCCTAGCTCACAGCAACCTCAAACTCTTAGGTTCAAATGATTCTCCTGTCTCTGCCTTCTGAGTAGCCAGGATTAGAGGCACCCACCACAACATCTAGATAGTTTTTCTATTTTTAACAGAGATGAGGGTTTTGCTTTGCTCAGATTGGTCTCAAACTCCTGAGCTTAAACAATTCTTCCCACCTCAGCCTCTCAGAGTGCTAAGATTCTAGGTGTGAGCCACCATGCCCAGCAGAAAGGGGCTGCTTTTATCTTTCTCAAAATGCTTCTGTACACAGTGGCTCCTAATAGCAATTAATTTGTCACTCATATTTCATACAAGAAATTCTTTGCAAGTCTTCCAGCTTATTTAGCTGAGTATGTGCACGTGTGTGCATGCACACACACTTGATTCCACATATGGAGCATACCTCTAGGTTGTAGAAATATGGGTCATTTTTATTTTAAGTTTCTTGTATGCTTTTATAAATATTTCACATTTTTCTATGGTGTAAATGCAGTAGTTACTACTTTTGAAACCATAACTTCACCCATAAGAATCACTGGGGTTTTTTTTAGTTCATATATAAAAATGAATAAGATATGGTTTCTGTCCTCAAGAAAAACAATGACCCTAATACTCTATGCAAATAACAGCAAGAGAGATATCAGGGGTTGCCAGAAAGTTAAGAGAGGGGCCCTGAGAGGATTCCTGGAGCAGGTGCCACAAGAGCTGAGTCGTTAAGATGCTTTAGCCAAGCAGGTGCAGCACATGGGGCACAGGGCCTGGGAGGTTCAGGGTCATGGGGATAAGATTTCCCAGAGAGCATGAATTGTAGGAGAATGGGGACCCAGCATTTAAAGGGAAGAAGAGGAGGCTTCATTCATTCATCAAATGCCTACCATTCTCCAGGACTCATCAGTGATCCACACAGAGCTCTCTGCCCTCATGAAGCTTATGTTTTCATATGGAGATGGATAATAAACCGCAAATACAATGTGCAAGAAAATTATGTGGCCTGTTGGGAAGTGCCAAATGCTATGGAAAAATAAAAATAGAACAGGCTAAGTGGGTTGGGCATGGGAGGAGGCAGGTGTGGTATTAAGTGGAGTGGGCCAAGGAGGCCTCATTAAGGACGTGGCCCTTTTTTTTTTTAATTTTTAATATTTATTTACTTGACAAGAGTCTCACTATGTCACCTTCGGTTGAGTGCCATGGAGTCACAGCTCACAGCAACCTCAAACTCTTGGGCTTAAACAATTCTCTTGCCTCGATCTCCTGAGTAGCTGGGACTACAGGCACCGCCACAACGCCCTGCTATTTTTTATTGCAGTTGTCATTGTTGTTTAGCAGACCCAGGCCGGTCTTGAACCCGCTAGCCTCGGTGTATGTGGCCAGCGCCCTACCCACTGAGCTACAGGAACTGCCCTTTTTTTTTTTTTTTTTTTAAGGCAGAGTCTTATTCTGTTGCTCCAAGTAGAGTGCAGTGGTTCATAGCTCACTGCAATCTCAAACTCGTGGGCCCAAGAAATCCTTCTGCCTCAGCCTTCCCAAGCAGGTGGGAGGTGAGCTACCACACCTGGCCAACTTCTCTATTTTATGTAGAGATGAGATCTCATTTTTGCTCAGGGTTGTCTTGAACTCCTGAGCTCAACCAATCCTCCTGTCTGGGGTTCCTGGCGTGCTGGGATTACTGGCCTGAGCCACTGCACCTGGCCGGGAAGTGGCATTTTTATGACGTACTATAAGGAGGTGAGATCTGATATAACAGTGTTCCAGGCCAGTCAACAGCCAGTGCAAAGGTCCCAAGGCAGCGGGCTGGAGGCAAAGATGAAGAAGAGGGAAAAAGAAAGAAAACATGACAAAGAGATTAGCCAGCAAATCCCTCATGGGCATTCTCAGGACAAAGTTTAGGTGACACAAATTCCCTAGAATATGAGAAATCCTACTACTCTCATTTGACTGTAGCATGAGGGACAGACAGATAAACCAATAGTTTTACAAATAGAGAAAGAAATATTCAAATAGATTTCAAGTGACAGCAGAGATGCTGAATATACATATATATTTTTTTTACTTTGTTGCCCTTGGTAGAGTGCTGTGGTATCATAACACACAGCAACTTCAAACTCGTGAACTCAAGCAATGCTCTTGCCTCAGCCTCCACCATCACACTCTATTTTTAGAGATAAGAGATGCTGAATATATTTGATAACTGTCTTTTCTTTTTGTCAGCAGAATCTTATGCAATTTTAGAAGGAAATTAGATTAAAAGAATAACCATCAACATTTTTAATAGCTCTGAACAGCATGGAGCAAATTTTTATGTCTTACCTAATTTGGTCATCACTATAACCCGGTAAAGACAAAGTCATCATTGTCCCTGTTTTGTAGACAGGGAAATTGAATTCATGGGAAATAATGTGGCTTACATGACATTTAACTTTGAGTCTGAATCAGAATTTGTTCTCAGCCTCATCTCTCAAGCCTATAATCTCTGAATTGTACCAAGGGAAATATTTGAAGGTATATAAGTTTATATTTTGTGGATCTTGTCTATATACTTTCAATCAAAATTTATTAAACTTTTAGGGGGCAGTAATGAAAACAAAGTGTATCTCTGCCTGCTGCGTTGAGCACAGATCACAGGGCAATGTCAGCAGGTCCAGTCTGGAGGCTGTGGACCAAGCAGGTGGGGGTGGCCCAGACCTGGGCAGTAGTGGGAGGACAAAGCAAGGTCACAAGAGCATGAGAGAATGAGATCACCGAAGCTGGAAGAGGAAAGCAGTTCATGAAGGAAGGAATGAAGGGGCAGAGGACCAGAAAATTCTAGAAGGGTCTAGCAGGTGGAAACCTAACAGTTCCCCTGGGATTTGATAACTGGGAGGAAGAACTAGCAGGAGAGGAGGGGCACAGCCTTGGGAATGCCAGGCTGCAGAGGGCTACAGATGGTGTCTGAAGGGGAAGCAACGAACACAGGTCAGAGAGGCTGCCACTAAAGCCACTAACTGGGGAGACTGAGGACACCTGCACCTGGGAAGTGCTCAGGACCAGCACAGACACTTCAGAGAGGCCAAGTGACCTACCCATGTATCAGATGGCTAAATCACAGACCCTAGACTCGAGTTTGGGCCAGTCCGGTCCTTATCACTCACTAGTGGCCTTTTGCAAGCTACTTGCTATGCCTTAGTTTCCCCAGCTATCAAACAGAGAAAGCACTGACTCTGTGCCAGCCATGACGTGTGGTCACTGTGCCAAGGGGCTTAGCGCCTGGCCGAGGTGACACAGGGCGCAAGCTCACCCCTCAGGGTCTGAACAAGAGCCTGAGCCTGCAACCATGAGCAATAAGTCCCCTCCTGTGGGAACCCCAAATGCCATCTCTATATTCAGCCAGGTCATCAGAAAATAGCAACTGTGGACCGCAGTGTCCTTGTTGCCCACAGAGATGCCTTCAACTGTGATTTATTGTTCTATCTTCTGCCTTTTTGAAGGGATAGTAGAAATATCCATTTGAAGGCCATTCCTGCCTCTTGTGCAAAACCAAAGGGAAACCATCACTGCCCATGTCCCTTACTTAGAGATCTGTGAGATCCTTTCCTCCTAGAATTAAGTGTCTGAAGTCCTGGTTTCCTAGAGGCCCTTGTTCCCAAGTGTTGAACCCTGAGTGCCCTATTGCCCAGTCTGACTGTTCTGACACAGCCAGCAACTGCTGCAATGCCGCCTCCCAGCAGCAATCTCTCACCTCTTTTCAATTGGTTTTTAAAATCTTCCTCCATTCCCTGTCCTCTCCCTCCTGTCTACAAGGTCTATTGAACACCTGCTATGTGCAAATGCTTTGCTAGGACAGTCTCCTGCCCTCTTAGGGCTTGTGATTCAGCTTATTCTAGTTTTAGCATTTAAATTTGTTCAAACCCTTTGTGGAAACAAGGTGCCTTTTAGTTGTAGATAATCAGTGACAGCAATTTCCCCAAAGCTCCAGGGCACAGTATAAAATACCTTTCCCGAAGGTGATCCCCTTTGCCTGTGAAGGTTCATGCGTATTTCAGTGGGGAGGCAGGGGATAGTGTTAGTGACTTGCTGGGTCCCTGGAGTGGCGGAATTGCGTTCCCCCCAAACTCCTATGTTGAGGTCCTCATACTCCAGTACGTCAGAATGTGACTATCCTGGTAGACAGATTCTTAAAAGAGGTAATGAAGGTAAAAATGAGGCACATAGGGTGGACCCTAATCAATATGACTGGGGTCCCCATAAGAAGAGATTCGGGCACAGACACACACAGGGAAGATCATTCGTGCACCCAGGAAGAGGGCCGTGTGCAAGCCGCAGAGACAGGCCTCATAAGAAACCAAGCCTGTCGCACCTTGGTCTGAGACGCCTGGCCTCCAGAACTGTGAGAAAATAATTTTCTGTCGTTTCAGCCCCCAGTCTGTGGTCTTTGTCGTGGCGGTCAGAGCCAACGCAGAAGGCTGTTTCTTTGGCTGCTGAGGTTCCCATGCCACACGGTGGCTCTTGCTCTTTCTGCGTTTCTGCAGCAGCAGGGAGCCTGGGACGTGAAGCTTGGTTTCTGAGCCCTGGTCAGGAGGCTGTATTTATATTTATCCCGCCAGCTGCAGGGGATGGTTTTTACCCAGAGAAATAACCTCCCGAGTAGGACGAGGACAGCCGGGGACCAGCTGCTTCCATCAGGCTTGCTGGGCTCCTCTGGTTCTCACAGTGCCACCGCCCCCGGGCACTCTGTGATGACTTCTCCCCACCCCACACCAGCTTGGATCCAGGGGCACAGCCCCGGCTCCTTGGCATGTGGGCAGAGGCTGACTGCACTGCCCAGCCCAGCGACTGGTGCCCCTGCAGGCAAGTCACCAATCTAGTCTCCCTCAGACTCAGCACGACGCTGGGCACTTAGTAGATGCTCCATAAATGAGGGGCTTTTGGTTATAAAAGATTTGTCTACTCATACCTTGATAAACTGTAAAATGCCTCCGTTACCCACCCTTCCTGCCGCTCTGTCGGGAGCTCTGAGGGAAGGGTCTCCTGGGTGGGTTTCAGCGATCCTGGGTTCGTTCTGAGGTGCTGCAGCCACCAAGAGATATCAGCTGGGCCCTGACCACGCTGCCACAGACTTTTGTTTTATCAGACAAATCACTGCCACACTGTGACTCTTAAGGTCCTCAGCAAGGATGGTGTGAGGACTCTTAAGGTCCTCAGCAAGGATGGCGTGAGGCGTGAGTACCAAAGGCAGGGGAAGGTGCTCAGGTTGCTTCTGCCGTGAGTGTGTAGGAATCCAATGAATGCCTGAGTGACAAGCAAGAAACAACACAGGAAAGCCTGCAGGTGTGCAGCACTGCCTAGTGGAAACACACCTCAGACTTCTGGATGAACAAGTCCGTGGGTCAGTTCACACATTAACACATGAATATGTTCTTTTTCTTTTTTTAGAGATAGGGTCTTGCCATGTTGCCCAGGCTAGAGCACAGTGGCTATTCACAGGCACGATCATGGTGCACTACAGCCTTGAACTCCTGGGCTCAAGTGATCCTCCTACTTCAGCCTCCAGAGTAGCAGGGACTACATGTATGTGCTACTGTGCCTGGGGAATGTGTTCTTTTCAGAGGAATTATTTGAGGTGGGAACTTTAACTAACTTAAGCATATATGTCAAGACAACTGTGAAAAAAAAAGCTGCCTGGGCCTTAACTGCAGACCCTAACACAACCAGTGCCACCGCAACCAACAGCAGCCACCACAGCCAAAACAAGCACCAAAGACAACTTTCTTATCCGGCTCCGAGAACTATGCTGTGTCACATTCCTCTCTAAGGCTTATATGGGTTTTATGGTTTTAGTGATCACTTGCACACATGGTTTATTTACCTTTCTCTACAACAACATAGGGAGATAGTTTTTACCTGCAATTTTCAGACATACAATCTGAGTCTCAGGAAGTCATGGTCTAAGGTCACTCAGTGAGTAGGTGAGAGAGGAGTGTCGGTATTCTGGTCAGAAGCTCCACAGGGCTGCCCCTCCCTTGTGGGTCTCTGACAACACTGTCTGGGGATGTCAAGCAGAAGCACGTTGGAAGCTCAGATGTCCTGCCGGGTGTTCCTGTTCTGTGCCAGGACCCTGTGGAAAGCATTAGGGTGTACTCCCCAGAACACATGCTCTGCTGGCTCTTTTGGAGAAAGGACGAGTATGGGATCAGGATGGTCATGTAACCCCGGACGCTGCCCAGGGACTGACCTAGCAAGCTAGGGGTGGGGGCCAGGTCTTCCCTCCTCCTTCTGCTGTCACTATGATTCAGGATATCTGTGAAAGGATGTTTAACGTTTTTAAAGTCTCTGTTTCCCACTCCTCTGCCAAGGAGTGAGGCATCGCCTACCAGCTTCAATTCTCACAGCTGCTTCTGCTACTGATGGGAATGGCCAGAGGTTCTTCCCACCAGGACGCCCGCACATGTGCTGCTGAGTCCCTGGGGCTACCCTTCCTCACCTCTTGGTGGCAGTGAAAGACCAAAAACATTCCAGAAACATCACTCATTTCACCTTTCTTTTATTGCACCAACTGTGCTGCCTGAGACCTTCACCCAGAGGTCAAGTAGGGGAACCCTCAACATGCTCATGGTGTCTCAGGCATAAAGCTACGCCAAAGGAATTTGTGTAGGATTTTTTAGTTGGGTTTCCACCTGTAAAGCTTCCCTGTCGAAGAGTTGCCCCTTTGGCAAGGCATCTTAACCCAGGGAACCCTTGGCATCTCTGCACAGAGCATAAACTGTACTAGCTCTAAATAACAGGAATTGTTGGCTCGGCGCCTGTGGCTCAATGAGCTAAGGCACCAGCCACGTACACCTGAGCTGGCAGGTTCGAATCCAGCCCCCGGGCCTGCCCAACAACAATGACGGCTGCAACCAAAAAATGGCCGGGCGTTGTGGCGGGCGCCTGTAGTCTCAGCTACTTGGGAGGCAGAGGCAGGAGACTCGCTTGAGCCCAGGAATTGGAGGTTGCTGTGAGCTGCAATGCCACAGCACTCT